>CM051694.1:26734259-26781850 GCA_028022725.1 Lycodopsis pacificus | reverse complement strand
CTGCGCAGGTCAAACGCTGGAGTAGTATGTTGTCCATATATGTGTATCTCTCTTGTGTGTGTGTGTGTGTGTGTGTGTGTGTGTGTGTGTGTGTGTTGTGTGTGTGTGTGTGTGTGCAGAGTAGATTTATAAGAGAAGCACTGATTGCCACTGTTGCACGCTCCTCTCACTGGATGTCACAGGGTCTTGTGTTCCAGGCCAATGCAGCAGGCACCTGAGGAAGTAGCTCCCGCTCACTTCTGTCAGCAATACCTTCTGTGTGAAACCCGTCCGACTGCTAGAGTGTGTGTACAACCCCGCCCCCCACCCTTAAGTTATTCATCTCTTTCGGATTTCTCCCTTATTTTAGTTGATTTTATTCAATTTGGTTGTGTGTTTTATTTATTGACTTCCAGGTAAATCTGTCATTGTTCTTATCATGCTCAGACCTGTAACTAAATGATGATGTTATTATTATTGTAAAAACAATCCCCCAAATCCCGGTTTTCCATGATTCAAACAGCTCGGTGCTTTGCTCTCATTGGCCTTTTCGTCTGAACTTATTTCAGCTGTTTACTGCCGCCCGTCGTGTGACCTCTCAAGCTGCATGTCAGGCCTGCAGTTAGTGAGGAAGTTAGTTATATTATTCACTGTGTCATACAAGCATCCTACATGGACTGATCCCAAAAACACTTTGCATGTGTCAGAAAAGAACTTCATTAATTACGTATAACTTGTTTATTTTGGAATCATCCAACCTGAAGAACTTTTCATGAATAAAGGACTTATTACTAAATGGTGTAGTCGTTGAATCCTTATTATAACACTTGAACTGGACTTCATTCTCAGAAATAATCATTTGAAGTTTGAACTCTTTCCACGTTCTAATGTATTGTGTATTTTATTGCATAAGTGGTCATTTTTTTATTTTGATGTTTGTGTACTATATTTTTTATATTGTGATGAAGACTGATTTCATGTCACGATTATCCTGAGTAAAATAATTGAGATATTATCCCGATAATCATCAAAATGTGCTTAAAAATTAAAACAAATATTTTTAATTGTGTCACTTTCTTGAAAGTGAAATACAAACAATGGAACAATATTAAATAAGGTTTTACGAAATGATAAGGGCGCCCTGCATGAGTAAAGAATGAATAAATAAATAACATTATGTGAGTCTGGTCTTTCTGTCATGGTAATAGTTTTTAATCAGGCTCTATATTGTTTAACTTCTCTATAGAGCTAGACTGCTTTTACAAGTCACTCATGTGACAATATTCACGAGTATCCCAAAAAACAACTGTTAAATGAGTTTTTTTATACAATACTGAACATATGCAGTTAGTTAGATAACTTTTGTAGAAGAGTATAAAAAGGTGAGTGATTAGTTAGAAAGACGGCCGGATGAGTTAAATTAAAAAAGGCTTTTGGCTGGACAACATGTAAGAACAGAGAAAGATTTGTTACTTTTTCATGTTTATTGAGCTGGAAAGGGTCAGAAGGATTTATTTTTCTGGACAGAAGTTGAAGATTGAAGTTGCCGTCAACAGGAACAAGATACTTTCGAGGTTTCAGACTAACATCCTGGGTGTTTATTCCATCTCTGTACTGTGTGTTTATGCAAATGCAGCTCCACACACACTCCATGAAGTCTGGGGGCACTGCTTTAAAAATCAAAGTACTAAAATACTACAGAGGCAAGCCAATTAGCATGGAGCCAGTACAATGACAGAGTGCTACATAGAGGTGTCATTTATCACAATGTATACTTCCCCGCTCGTTTACAGCCAATAAATGTCCTCCAGTGGAGCCCAGCTGTGCTTCTATTCATCCGGCTTTCAGCTGGAGATGGGACAGCTCTGCTCAATCAAATCTTCTTTTTCAAATGTCAATAGCGTCATTTTGTTTGTTCTATGTGAGAGGAACTGAGGGGAGAGGAGGTAGGACGAGAGAAAGTGATTAGGAAAACAGGTAGAAGGGAGAAAGCGGAAGGTGGGTAAGAGTTAAATACAGGATGTGTGAGAGGAGTGTAAATGTAATGCAAGCAGAAAGAGGAAGGGGAGGGGGGGGGTGGGGTGGGACAGATAAAGCGTGAGGCTGTTAAAACAAATAAGAGAGGAAAACTAAATGTAAATCACGCTGTGATCTGAAACAAAGCGACCAGGCCATGAAACAGAAACACAGGCTGGAGGTTTGTCTGCCTCTTGAGCTCAAGGAGGGTTGAAAGAAAGAAAAAGTTCACTCTTTTAACAAGTCTGCTTAAATATCACCCCAGAAACGCCACAGGTGACATGGAGGCAGGTGAGATTAGTGTGTGTGTGTGTGTGTGTGTGTGTGTGTGCGTGTGTGTGTGTGGTACAGTAAACCATTATGACTATTTCTAGTACAAATTAATCCAGAAACCGAAAGTCAAGAGATGAAGTAAGCAAATAAAAACAAATAAAAACACGACCTACCATTGGATCCACAGTGAACGAGCAGCAGCGCACAAAGAGCAATCCACACTTTGGTCTCCATCATCTCTGTCCTCCGGCTACACGCTGAGGAAATGATTTAGAACAAATCTCTCGTCGTCTCTCTCTCTCTCTCGCTCTCTCTCTCTCTCTCTCTCTCTCTCTGTGTCTCTTTCTTCTTCACCGTCCTATCCCAGACTTTGAGAGACTAGTTTAGAATTCCCAGGCAGCTGTAGGTTTTTACTGTACAATCCAATGCAGACTGCAGCTCTGCCAGTGTGTGCGTGGCTGGAGGGACTGAAGGAGGAGTGTGTGCGTCTCTCTCTCTCTCTCTCTCTCTCTCTCTCCACTTCCTCCTCTCTCTCTCTCTCTCTCTCTCTCTCTCTCTCTCCCTCTCTCTCTGCCACGTGTTCCCTGTTCAAAATAGTCAGCGGGTCTGACTCTGTGCGTGACGCTTTTTCAGTAGAAAGACTGACACCTACCGCACGGTGGATAAGGGCATGCATATCAACACACAGTAGGCTTATTATAGGGTGTATTAACACAAACACAAACTGTCACAACTATGTATATTTATGAATATGTATATATATTTGTATGTGAATATCACTATTATTCTTGACGTTTGTATTGCTTTAATAACTTTCTATTGTATTTGTCCTTGCTGTTTATGTATACTTGGTGTTTTGTGTCTTTAGTTTATGTCAGTAAATAATTTAGAATGAGAAGAAATTAGTAAATAAATCCAAATAAAAGTATTATTCTCTTAAGTATTTGACTTGATCCGGAAGCTTAAACCGTCTCATCCTCACTTTTTTGTTTGCATGACTGGCGTTTTACTGTAATGTGATGTCTTCATTTGACCACGTGAGGGCGCTGATGCTCTATTGCTGATTTTCACATTGAGGAAAAACATTTCATTGTCATTTTTATATAGATTGAATAGATGGGGAAAAGTGTGAACATATAGCCTTCATGTATTCCCCATATATTTGCTCTATAGTTGAATAGGAATTCACTGAACTCCTCCTGCTTCATGTGGGTTTACAGGTCAACCAGCAACAGTGAACACAACAGGTCGATTACACAGGAGGTGACTGACGCACATGTTAAATATAAACCAGTGTGTGTTGCTGCTGCTGCTGAACACATCTGGTCGTTTGAGTGTCACTCTGTCACTTGTCTTTAGTAAACTTGGTCTTTAATTTTGTCACTGATGTGTCTTCTGTGACCTGTTATTTAGCTACTGAACATCTGATTATCCAACAGAAACTCAGAATACAGTGTCTGCCTGAAGATCGCCATTGAATCCTTCCATAAGGGTGAGACATTCACATTTGAACAGACTATATTATTTCTGTTTTTTGCATGCATGCTAGATATTTTAAGTAATAAACAACGTTTATTTTCTGCAACAAAAAAATGTGTGCGAGGAGGAAATGCCGCATTTAAATGTAGTAAATAAACACGACACTGCTGAAGAGTTTTTAGCCTGAAAATTAGACGAAACGAAACTGAAACACAAGATAGGAGCTGTTTATCTTAAATAACCGGATATTTAGAAACACCAATAATACGTAACTGAAAAATAAATACATAATGGTACATTCTGATAATTTGTCAGATTTTTTGGATATCCTCCACATTTAATATTCGGGAACCTTTAGAAATCGCAATTGTATTTTTCGTGTTATATGTTATTTATTTAAATATTAAAAATATTAAAAATATTTAAGAATATTAAAAAATACATTATAATAATATGATAATAATATTTCGTAATATACATATATTATATATAAATATGATTACATTATTATATAAAATGATTATAATAATAATAATACAATATAATTATATACAAAATATGATTATATTATATTATTATTATATCATTTAAATGTTATTATTTATGTTGACATGTTTATGGCAGTCCTTGACCTGTGATTGCGAGATTTCCCACAGTGCCTGAATGTAGCAGAAAAACGCCTCTTGGTGACGTAGCAGCGGCAGGACAGCGTCGCGGAGCTGTGCCCTGCATCGTCTCATAAACCGTCGCAGGACAGAAAGGTGTGGAAAATACGGGTCTTCTAGACAAGCCTAGCAGCAAAACACGGACACGGCGTTGTTTTGAAAATGCTGTCACACTCTGAACATGTTAGTATATCCGTCTCGCTTGGCTTCATTTGGCGCTTAGAGAAGCGTCACGTTACGTTAACGTGTTAGCCTTGGACGTTAGCATAGCGGAGCTAGCCGTTGCTATAGTATTTGTTAGCATCAGCGAGCTAACGTTAGCTTTGCCGAGGTTAGCTTCTCTTGTGGTTTAAAATTCATGATGTCGTCGAGTTAGCTTAACTGCTACTGTGGAGATGTATTTTTTTTTTCTAGGGAAATGGCACTCTATGGATACAGGGGAAGTTTAAGAGTGGCTGTCGGCTCCTGAATGTTGTTGTTGCTCCTTCTTTTGATCGGTTGACAGCTCCGGATCAGCGGAGATATGATGGAGACGCCGGGGAGGATAGCGGCGACACCGGACGACACGGCGGACTTCACGGTGGAAAACGTAGAAAAGGTGAGTCCTTGTCCACTGGGTCCTTGTTATCTCACACACAGCACCATGGGGGCGTTTGTGGACTAAAGAAGTGGTCTTCTTTCTAAAGAAACAGAACCAGCTGGAGGAGGGAGAGCTGAGGAGCAATACATAATAATATTGATCTCAATTTGTCTGGAGAGAGATCATGTTTACTTACAGAAATCTAGATCAAAACTATACTTACTCTGCTGTTTGGTTAAATCTTTGCACTACTGTTTAGTTACTTAATTTAATATTATTCTATCTCATTATATATATTGTGCATTTTTATATGTAATCATTTTACTGTTATTGTTATTGTACATATTGTGCATTTGATATTTAATATTTTTACTCTGATATTTTATTTACCTATACCATAATTGCTGCTGTAGCGAAAAAATGTCCCCTTTGTGGGATTAATAAAGTATCTATCTGTCTGTCTGTCTGTCTGTCTGTACCTTTTTTAAAATTAGTCTCTAATTAAATAGCTAATGCTTATAAAGAATGATCAGATGAGCATCATAATAACAAGTTTGTAGCCGCCAATTCTTTGCCATCTCTTGTTATTGTAAAATGCTCGTCTGGGTCTTGTTTTCCCTCTGTTGGATTGTGTGTGTGCGCGCGTGTGCGCTCTCTCTTGGCAGTGTTTACTGTGGCTGCAAGGTTGCTGTGATGAATCCCCCTGCTGGGTGGCCACTGACTCGGTCGCGTTAGGGGATGGGCGGGGAGACGATGGGGGAGGAGGATGGAGAGAGCGAGAAAGGTGCTCCTGTGGAAGAGCAGAGGCGATGCGATGGATTGGGGGGGGGGGGGTCGGTCGATGTCTGTGACAATAAAGAAAGAGGAGGAGGGGGGGGGGGTTGAGAGGAGGTTGGCGATGCGACAGAAAAGGAATTAGAGGCAGGGTTTGAAGGGAGAGAGGGAGGCACATTCCTGTGGGGGGAATGGTTTGACCTGATGATCGGTTTTCTGTTGTAAATACAGGAGGAAGAAGAATGACAAACAATGAGCAAGGTCCTGTCTCCCTGCGGACCAGCCGCTTATTCATTTGTTCATGTCTACAGGTGAAGAACGTGGGTCTCCGTTATGTGTAAATGATGAAGAGAAAATTATATTTCATCTCATCTTAGCAAAGTCATAGTACATATTGTAAGCACACCTTAGTAAATGTATAATTCATGTAACAGGGAGGATCATACATAATTTGTTATGATGTATTACGGTAATCTTCAGTGAAAGTACCTGATACCCAACCATATAGATTTTCATCAGGTCAAGCTATTCCTTATTAGGTTTTCTGGAATTAAGTGTTTCATTTACAGTGGAAGTGAAACCTCTCTTGCCAAAATACCCCAAGTGTGCACAAATGGTGCTGATCTGCTTTTCCTCTTTTTAAGACACAAACCGTACCAAGCAGCCACTGACCCAGTCTATTCTGATTGCTCTCATTTATTAGTGTGGGTTTGTTTATTTAAGGTCCATTTTCAGACCATGTTAAAGCATTCGGTCCTCTCAGAGTGCTGCAGTAATCTCATTAACTGATAAAACATGACAAACAGCATCTGAAGTGTAATTTCCCTTCAAGGCAATACGCACTTTTGTAATAACGCCGCACTTGCATTTTTTTTTTTTAACTTATGAGATATTGTTTTTCTAAGAGTCTATATTTAGAAAGTATATGAAGACTATTTGTGAGCGGTGGTTATTATTCGTGTAAATAATTTAGCTTGATATATTTGTAGTTAATTAGTTATGGAAGCGGCATGATGATGTTCATTCACTGGAATTAGAGGGAGACGAAAGGTGTGTGTGTGTGTGTGTGTGTGTGTGTGTGTGTGTGTCTGTGTGTGTGCGTGCGCGCGCACACCTAGCTTCATATCTGCGTCGGACCACAAACCTAATGCATTTAAAATGAAAGGAGCAGCCGTGTGGAATTGTCGCTGCTGCTCAGCGGGTTGCTGGAGAGTGTGTGCTCGTTGTATACTTGGTGCTGGAGATGATGGTTCCTGGCCCAGGAGTTCTATGTGTTCAATAGAAAGCTCTTTGTTCGATCTCGGCTGTGTGAAACAAAGTAGCACATTGTCAGCAGCTTTGTGTCCATAATGAATGGGTATACTCTGCCTTACATTTCCGCTCCGCTATAATTACCCTCGTCGACAATCACTATTCCACATATTCCAAGCAAGTGGATTTTAGAGGAAGTTTGGAGCTCTTCACTTTGCTGTGAAATAGCGTTCTGTTCGGATTTAGTGGAGACAAACTACTACTGTACCACCAGAAGGGACCACAGCAGAGTTCTGGGTCAGTGTGGGTCAGCACCTTGCTCAAGGGCACTTTGCCAGGGGTAGGCGTGGGGGCAAAAAATATTGCTTCATGTAAGAATCTTGATTCTTATCCTTTACGATTCTGAATCGTTTCACAGCTTCCAAAAATGTATTTTTTAATAGTTTCTTTTTTCTTCTGTCTGGCAGTGTTGAACTACTTCAGCTTCTGAAGTAGTTCACTACGTAATCCGTTACACATTCGACTCTGCTTTAATGCCATAATGTGCCACGCCGCCTTTTCTTCGCTCAGAGCAATCGACAATCGATTCTGAACTGAGGAATCGTTCTGAACCTAGACTTGACTAGCGCGTGGCTTCCAGGCTCTGCCTCTTGTTTTGAGTAGGGTAAGACATAAGTGACAGCAAGTGCTTTCTTCTTATTAAATTGCTTTATGGAGATGACTCGGCCTCCCAGCTAACGCAATACAGAACGTATCAGGGGAATTTGACCCGGAGGAATGATGCATGGGGCTATTGAGTAGCTTTATGGTGGCTGGAGAGGCTGTTTCAGAGGGACAAGCTGGGTCGCGATGAATATTACCATCCAGTCCTTGACAGAAATATATCTGGGCTCACGGTGGAACACATGTCTTGTAGGTTACATGATACACACACATCCTAGTGCAAGCTCTTTTGTTTCTTTTTCTATTTTAGCAGGCTTGCGGACCGTATCAGTCTTCTGAATTATGTGGTGAGATCTGTGCGTGTAGCTGAGGTGTAAAGCGTTGAGACACTTGGTGCATGGGTTTGTTTGCTGTTGACGCGCTGAGATTTGATCACTATTGGCAACGTGTTATTCTTCATTTCTTCCTTGGCCGCGTGCTGTCAACCACCGCCCGCGCACACTCAAACTATTATTGTTCTTTGTTCCCCCATTAATCATCGCTCCTCTGCATGTCTCCGGTTCTCACAGTTATAGCGCGGTGTCACGAGGATGGGTCAGTGGTGCGATCTCCCATCGCTACAATGACTTCGGGTGTGACACTCGAGTGGACAGATGGCGTGAAAACACGACAGGCCTCTGGCAGCGAGATTCCGTTACCTGCTGTGTGTAAACAGTGTGTGTAGGCTCGTGCACTTAGGCCTCATACGGGAAAGAAGATTTCAATAATATTTACAAAATGCTGCAACCTGCTCTCTATATTTACATCTCCCGCTTTGCACTTGATAGTCATTTTAATAAGGTAAATCACCTTTTATAGATGATACCTCATTTATTTGCTTCACACTCGTCCTTGATAGTTTGTGTTGTATAGATGTTGTCGTGGTCTTTGTTAAACGTTCTTTACACAAGACTGTAAGCATTTCTGTTGCCTCAACATGGCGACGGCTGAGCCGGCGGCTTGCAGCTAACAGATCAAACTACGGCAAAAGGGGAGAGCGACTTAATTCCCTATTCACCATGTCTTTCCAAAGCAGATCGATAGTTGCTGCTATATTAATGCTCTGAATTGTGTACATTGCATCTTTAACGCAGCTCAAGACCTTCACTACGGCTATTCTCTTGGGCTTGGTTGTGAGCACACAAGTGTAAACCAGTCGCAGTAAATCTGTGGTTCCGTGTGAGCAGATGGTCGAACTGACCCATGCTTTTTTTTTTTTCTTATGCATCCCTCATCTTCCTCCTCCTGCTGTTGGAGAGGCACCGCAGAGGAGGCTAAAGACCTTTTGACAGTGTCTGCCAAGAACACGCCGGCCTCAGGTGAAGCCAGGCGGTTCAGGCAGGTTGCAACCATCTGTAGATACAGTTAGTTGCTTCAGCGTCAAATAAAACGCTTCTAGGGGATGCGCTTCATGGTTTTTTGGTTGTTTTATGAAAACAAATGAGTGATGGGCAATTACAGTTGGGTAGCGGAGCTAACTGCTGCATGTCTGCTGTGATTTCTAGGAGACAGGCGGTGGTTCTTGGTGAGGTTAAAGCAGAGAACAGACTGTGTTTGTGTCTTGGTCTTTGATAATGAACCGCGGAGGAACAGACAGGCCTGCGATCACACACTGGACTGCGGTAATGATCCGCTGCTGCTTTGATCTCCGATATCTCAGCTTCGTGTACAGAAAGGGCAGAGTGGAGCTGACGAACCGAAGACATCCTGATGCTTTTCAGAACGAAGGCATGGTATTGATCCTCAGAGAGAGCTCGCTAAATCTGAAAACCAACAGCACATGCATATTTCATCTGTCCTGTCTATAGTAATCTGGTCAAATTTGAAAGAAAAATCATACATGCAGTGGTTTCTTTAAAAGTGCAAAGATTCTCGTACAAAGCTGTGGTAGCTGTTAACTACAGAGACCTACCAGCTAAGTCAAAGCCACACACATACATACAGTACCTGCTGCCCATACTGCACCTATAGCTGTCTCTCTCACACACACACATATGAACAACTGCCTCCTGACTCTCTACCAGCTCATTAACACCCAGGCAGTCGTGTTCAGACTCTCGTACAGTAAGTGGAGACAGATAATTGAGTTTTGCAGGATGGCAGACGGTGGAGAGAGAGCACCACCTGAGACTCCGCTCTCGGTAGGCATTGACGCTGTGTTGATGTTCCTCTCTACAGCTGCAGCGTCATCCTACGTCCTGGTTTCTACACCGTATCGTTCATCCCCACCTTGTGTGACAGCTTGAACTTCTCTGATGAGGGAACGGGGAGAGATGTAGAGAGAGCTGAGGGATGGAATAAAGCGGGTTGGACAGTTGAGGCTGGAGGGAGGTGAATTAAGGGAGGAGGAGGAAAGAGGAGAGGATGACTGCTGGTGGAGGAATTTATGTGAGCGGGCTTCAGGGGCAAAGACAAGAATCAGAAGCGCGCTGAATAGGTTTTTTTTTTTCTTGGTTGTCAGACATTGACTGCCAGCAGTTTGAGTTCAGTGAGCATGTTCATGTGTGTTTGTGTGTGAGACAGAAAGAAAGAGAAAGTCGTGCCAAATCCTCTCTTCTGGCACTGCCAGGATTAGAGGTGTCTCTTTGATTAATGCTCCCGTTCCCCCCCTTTCTTTTATTTCCCTCTCTCATTCTCATCCTTTATCTGCTTTGTCTTTGGCTTGCGTCCTCTTGTTCTCCCTGCACTCAAGTGCTCAAATTACTCTGAGCTGTAGTTCAGAGAGAGTGCTGTTCTCAGGTCATTGCTTTCTCCATTGCTCAGGTTTTCGAGGTAAACTGTCTACTCATGTAGACGGTGTGCTTGTCTGGTTGCGCGTGAGAAAAGATGCTCTTTTCTCTCAAGGTAACCAGCTCTTTTCATCGCACAAGAGCTCAAAGGACTGCGTTTCTCTGATGCCCGCTGTTGTCAACATGTGTAGTGTATTTGCAAACATGTCTCAAATGAACCCCCTCATGGTTAAACCATTCAGACTGTATGGATTCTTTGACTTCTTTACTCTCCTCTTCTTCATCTCCAGGCCCTCCACCAGCTGTACTATGATCCCAATATAGAAAACAAGAATCTGGCCCAGAAGTGGCTCATGCAGGCTCAGGTCTCGCCTCAGGCCTGGCAGTTCTGCTGGAACCTCCTGAGCCCAGATAAGGTATCATGTGTATACACACACACTGAAAAAGCATTTTGCGTCATTTTTATTGGCATGAACGCCTTCAAATGCTTGTCGTCAAAGCATCAAAAACACAAAAGTACTCAATAATATTGACGTGAATGTCAACACAACATTGATCTCATGGTCTCTCACAGGTGCCAGAGATCCAGTACTTCGGCGCTAGCGCGCTTCACACCAAGATCTCTCGCTACTGGTCCGACATCCCCACAGACCAGTACGAGTCTCTGAAGACCCAGCTGTTCTCCCAGATTGCCTGCTTCTCCGCCGGCTCCAAGATGGTGCTCACCCGGCTCTGCGTGGCCCTGGCCTCCCTGGCACTCAACACCATGCCCGAGGCCTGGCCCGGCGCCGTGGCCGAGATGGTGCGGGTGTTCCAGGAGGAGGGGGGAGGGGTGGACGGGCGGGCGCGCTGCCTGGCGTTGCTGGAGCTGCTCACCGTCCTGCCCGAGGAGTTCCAGACCAGCCGCCTGCCGCAGTACAGAAAAGGACAGGTACGTCTGCAGGAACCACCGTCTCAGTAATATTTAAGTTTATTTTCCAAAAAGTAACTTATCAATAAAGCGTCATATTGTTGTGTTAACAGCGACGTAATGGCAGTATAGAAAACCTTACACTGAGCCTCCCTATTAACCGGAGGAACGCGATACAGTAGCGGTCTGACCCTCGCTACCCTCCTCCTCCCTCTTTAGGTTCGGGGCGCCCTGGGCCGGGAGTGGGGGTCGGTGGGTCCGTTACTGCAGCAACTGCTGCGGACGGACAGCCCCGGGGCGGTGAAGGCTCGCGTGCTGCGCTGCCTGTCGTCCTGGGTGCTGCTGGACGTTCCCCTCAACGAGAGCGAGGACCTGGTGCACGACTGCTTCAGCGCCCTGCCCGACCCGGAGCTCTTCGACACGGCGGTGGAGGCGATAGTCAACGCCATCTCGCAGCCCGACTCCCAAAGGTGGGTACAAACGGGAGGGAGGGAGAGCTCACAACTCACAACAAAAAACTAAATTATTATACTGCTGAATGGTGTGAGAGGTTGTTGTTTCGTGGGGTTTTACTGGAGAAATGACACAGAATGGAGGAAGAAGAGGGGGAGAGAGGGAGGGAGAACAGAGAGAGAGAGAGAGATAGAAAGAGGGAGAGAGAAAACAAGGTGGAGAACGAGAGGGAGAGAGAGAGAGAGGGAGGGAGAACAGAGAGAGAGAGAGAGATAGAAAGAGGGAGAGAGAAAACAAGGTGGAGAACGAGAGGGAGAGAGAAGGAGAGGGAGAGAGAGAGAGGGAGGGAGGGAGAACAGAGAGAGAGATAGAAAGAGGGAGAGAGAAAACAAGGTGGAGAACGAGAGGGAGAACGAGAGGGAGGGAGAACAGAGGGGGGTGAAAAGAAAGATGCATTAGCCAAGGACAGGAAACAGACAGGGTGGGCACTGGGAGGGAGGGAGGGAGGGAAGGAAGGAAGGAGGGAGGGATTGATAAAGGGCAATCTGACAGCCAGGGGGAGGAGAGCGGCATTTCTCGGTTGGCTGGCGTTGTTATGGTTACAGAGCTGGGGAGAGATGTCATCTTGCCCGGGTTGATTCAGACATGACCCCTCCCCCTAGAGAGAGAGAGTAAGAGGGAGGTGGAGCGAGGGGGGGAGGAGAAGGTGTGAAAGAAGACTTCATCTTCCGTATTTTATTTATATATATATATATATATATAGTGAGGGCGGGATCTGTGGAGTTACTGCTGATGAGTCACTTCTGAACGGATGTTGTGAAGATGATTGATGGAGTTACAGGTTGTCTGGGCTCCTGTAGGTGATGAAACGTGAGAGAGAGCGATTCTTCAGTTTCTCTCTGGATCTCAGCTGCTGTTTCTTTCTCTCTCTGGCTGTTTTGTTTGCTCAGCAGGTGATCACTCTCGTCTCATTGCGGTGATGTTGTAGGGTCAGACTATTGGTGCTTTTACAAAATATTTACATCATTTTGAAGGGAAATAATAGAACAGTGTAATATCAGAAATGTAAGACGATATCAATATAATATCTAGAATGTTGCCTTCTTTCTCTCTTTGTGTGGTTCTGTGTCACTTACTACTGATCACAGACGGGTTTTGTCAGGTCCTCCCAAAAGTCTCCTTGACTCTCATTGAAAGCATCTCTTGCGACACATCTGGCTTTTGTTTTTGTCAGAGCATTGTGTGATATATGGGTTTATATTGTGTGTGTGTGTGTGTGTGTGTGTGTGTGTGTGTGTGTGTGTGTGTGTGTGTGTGTGTGTGTGTGTGTGTGTGTGTGTGTGTGTGTGTGTGTGTGTGTGTGTGTGTTGAGGAAATGATTCTAATAGAAACCCTACATCCTCTCTAGGAAGTCATATATCGTTGTCTCCATCTGTAGATTCTACTGTCTTTGTTTATTCTTTCTGTTTTATCTTTTCTTTGTGCTCTTTATTCCCCCTCTCCATCAGTACTACCCCTCCTCCTCCTCCTCCTCCCTACCTCTTGTTCGCTCTCTGTTTAAACACATTACAGTCAACTCATTTGGGGCGATGCTATTGGTCCAGCTGCATCCTGTTACCAGGCAACCCATTTCCCCTGTCTCGGAGTGGTGCGGTAATTGCAGAGGGGATCAGAGGTGGGGGAGGGAGAGAGGAAGGGGGGGAGAGAGAGAGGAAGGGAGAGAGAATAAAGGAGGAGCCAGGAAGGAAACAGAACGTGTACAACAGCAGGTCACTAGGAGTTGGAGAGGAGAGAGGACACTAGGAGTTAGAGGAGAGGAGAGGACACTGCAGCAGACGTCTCGGAGAAATCTCCAGAATGTCTTTTTGTTTACAAGAGAAACGTTCTGCTCTTCTCATCGTCTCTCAGACACACTGAGTCCTCTTCTCCACAGCCAAGAGTGCATGACCTGCATCTGCGAAGCACCTTGTTAAAAATGAATGATCTTCTGAGTGCATGAGTGCAGACTGACACACACACACACACACACACACACTCATTCACACACACACACCCACTCACGTTCTCTCTCTCGTTCTCTCGTTCTCTCACACACACACTCACACACACACTCCCCCCTCACTCATTCACACACCCTGCGCTGCTCTCACAGAGTTCCTCCAGCACCTGATCACAGAGGAGGATGTAGACTAGTCTACGTTGTAGACTAATACAACCACAGGTAGGGGCTTAGTGGATGGAGGCCAGAGTCCTGACATCTCAACAGGGTGGAGCTTCCCTCCAGAGAAGGCTGAGTCAGCGCTGTGTCGGGGACTCGGCCTCATAAAGCAGAAGGATGGAGCCGGCTCCTCGGCTTATATCGGGTCCTGAGGGAAATTAGAATGATCAACGCTTCCCAGGACCGCGGCGCAAAATGCATTTAACCTGCAGAGCAGAGAATGCATATCGGCGGCATTGTGTGGCGAGTGCTATAAGGGATTACACTAATGCTAAAACAGTTGGTCGAGTCGACAGAAAACAGTGTTGTTGAAGGCACAATGAGGATTTCTCATTTGCGGTTTGTAAACTCAATATTCCAAATTGGCTTCTTGTTATTCTGCTTGCCCAGCAGGTGATCGCTCTCGTTTTGTAACGAGCTTTGTTCTTTGCGGCGATATTGTAGGGTTGACTATTGGTGCTTTTGCAAAAATGTTTACACAATTTTGATGAATAATGATCAGTAATGGGGATGAAAAGACGACACTTATAACGATCTCACGATATCAACAATTAAAGACGATATCTAATCTTGTAGAACGATATTGATATCATTTCGACAATATTGCCCAGCCTTAACTGGCCGCTATGTTTTTATAGAGCTCAACGTCTAGAAATTCCTATTAATTGTGCCTTTTAATTGAATAACTGTTATTTGTTAAGCAGAGATGTGAAGGCTCTAGATCAGACACGCTGTTAGTCACGGTGTGGTTTTTTCGAGGCCGATTTTGTTTATTTTTTGTCCCTTTTCAAAACTCCCACAACCTTGCTGTATCATTGATGAATATTCATTGTTCTGGACCCACGTCCGCATCGACGTTCTCATGAAAGATGAAGCACCGCCTGCATACCACAACCCCGGGACCGACGCGCACGTAATATGGTTTACATTTATAGCGTTCCCACATGCACATCATCTCCTCAGTGACTTTCAGGCGCGCATACACGCCTCGCCCTTCATCTCCAAATGTCACCCCTTCACATGCTGCCATTAAGGATGAGAGGAGGTCTGACGTCACATGAGCAGATCTGAGCCTGTGTTGAAGAGTGTGTGTGGGTGTGTGTGTGTACCAATGTGTGTTTGTCTGTGTCCGCACACGTACGTGTGTTTTAGCCGGAGTGAGGGGAATTCTAGACGGCTGAGGCAGCAGGAAGAAGAGGGAATAATAACTGACAGCAGCTCTGAGCTGAAGCGCTGAACAGCGTCTCTGGTTCCTCTGGTAGATGAGTGGGGGGGTTTTTTGTAGGGTGGGTGTGCTGAATCGGAGGTTGGATTGACTTGGACTGAGATTTGATATGAAATAAACACTTGAGAAGGAGTAATAAATACATCAAGCTAGCTGTGAGCGATGTGTGAGTCAGTTTGATATGCACCAGTGGAGGCTCCCTGGCTCTGCGCAGCATGTTCTTCTCACTGTGCTCAATGTTTTCAACTTGCTTTTCTTTAAATGAACCAGACTCCTAACTGTCAATTCTGCTGTTTGTCTGTTTTTTGTGTCTCCGTGGGTTGTAGATATGTGAACACTTTGCTGAAGCTGGTTCCTCAAGTGCTGGCCCTCCAGGAGCAGCTCAGAGAGGCTGTTCAGAATGGAGACATGGAGACCTGCCACGGCATCTGCCGTATCGCCGTTACACTGGGAGAAAACCACTCCAGGTGTGTGTGTGTGTGCGTGCGTGCGTGCGTGCGTGCGTGCGCGCGCTTCTTTTTCCTTTCGGTCGGCCTGTTACAATTTCAAGATTTTATAGTGCATTTGTTTTGGCCAAAAATGATACATGACTCAATAATTGTCCAGTGTTGGGATGGCATTAAAACATCAATTCAATGATATTGAAGGCAACACATAACGTGTTTTAGCCAATACAATCTCAACAACAGAGCCCGCTACAGGAGAGAAACAGGTTTCTTAACATTACTTTGCACTGAAACAAGTCGAGCAATATTCTGTGTGCAGTCTCCTGTGTTGCTGTGTCTCCTGATTACATGACACGGAGAGACAAATAAAGACAATCCCCTCTGCTGTGAAGGGGTTAAGGTTAGCTGCCAATTAAAACTTTTTCTCTTCCTCCACCCATCCATCTCTCTCTCTCTCTCTCTAGGACTCTGTTGGAGCAGGTGGATCACTGGCAGAGCTTCCTGGCTTTAGTCAACATGATCATGTTTTGTACAGGCATCCCCGGCCACTACCCGGTCAATGAGACCACCAGCTCGCTCACACTCACCTTCTGGTATACGCTACAAGTAAGTAGTGGTGCAACCGATCATAAAGCTCACGGTTAGAGTCGGATCAGATCAGCACAAAAGAAGCAAAGGGAGCAACTATAACTGTTAGAGATCTCTGATCACCTTTTTTTTGCCGCCGATCATTGCTGATCCATATTGTTGTTTGATTATAGCAGCCTTTCAACTGCTCTGGAGTCTGTGTGAACCATAAAAAATTCAAAATGTTTTCCTTTTATTTTGTTATCGTCTGTAGTTTTTTGGATTAAAACTAATCTAGTCATGAGTCGTTTTAATTATGTATTATAAGCTGCTTAGAGCTTCGTGTAAACGGCTCATAATTCATCTCTAATATCTATTTATGTTGCTGTGAAAACATCTTCAAACAACTGGATTGATTTGGAAAACTACACTTTACGAGATTACATGTGAACACATCATGATACCGTTATATTTTACCTTCGCCCACTACTCATTTTCACTGAACAGAGCCTGAACGCATCACTGTGTAACTGAAGGTTACATTGTTCTCCTGCTTGAACACGGATTGGTTGTTTACAATGTAACATCAGATCGGCGACTAGAAAAGCATAAATGCTGATGTTTTGATTGCATATTTTACTGAATATCGGCGGATAACGATCGTCAGTAAAACTTTATTTCACGCTGCGGTGGTTAAAGTTAAACGGTGTAATTAATCCGCGCCGAACCGCGAGGGGGGATCCGTACGGATCAACAGTGGTCCGTTACACCACTAATTATCCCATCGTAACGTTGAAGTGAAGTTGTGATAGTTTGACAAATAGATGGTGCTCTAAGTTTTTCAGCTGGCATGATATACCTACTTTTTCCTCTGGCCTCGTTACTAGGCACATAAAACCGTCCACAGAATAGAACATACAGGAGGAGACATAACGGTCACCTGACAGCAGCCGCGTAGCCTCGTAGCAACACTATTCCATCGGTTGCAGCTCACATGCTCCCGCTGGTCACTGGAGCTGATTGCGGCCAATCTAGACAATGCTTGCGATTCCACCAGACCGCTCCCTGCTCTGCTCTGGCACCTGATGATTAAATTGACTTTTACAAGTAACGATTCAATCGTGTGTTAAATGCCCCCTTTGTTTACCCACCAGCGTAGCTGGAAGGTTGATCAAATTAACCCACCACCGACCAAATTGACCTGCATTTGTCTGGTGGCGGCTGTTATTTTACAACCTCTGTGTGTCTGTTTATAGCCTCTGTGAGTCGTAACAGATATTCTCGGGCTTTAAAAAGATTTTATGTTCCACACTAAAAGCTATTTCTTTTTCCTCTCCTTCCTCAGGATGAGATAATGTCATTCGAGACGGATAAGCAGGCCGTGTACCTGCAGGTCTACAGGCCGGTATATTTCCAGCTGGTGGATGTTCTGCTCCACAAAGCCCAGTTCCCCACCGACCAGGAGTACGCATCCTGGTCCTCCGACGAGAAAGAGCAATTCAGGATCTACAGGTTTGTGTCCCTGTGTTTCTCGACACGCCTATTTCTGCTGCACACTGTTGAGTGTTTCAGTGACAGTCTTAAGTGCTTCAGAAAATGACTCTCTGATTGGTCAGCGTGTGAGTGTGCTTTCCTCTAATAGACTCTCACTGGACTGGCAGCTGAGAGGGCAAAGACCTGGCTGACAAAACGATGAGCACATAATGTTCCACGGTTGCGTGCTCCTAAAATGTCTGCTTGTGCACGTCTGTCCTTCAGGGTGGATATCTCCGACACACTCATGTACGTGTACGAGATGCTGGGAGCAGAGCTGCTGAGTAACCTGTATGATAAACTCGGGAGACTGTTGACTAATGCGGAGCCGCCCACATCATGGCAGGTGGGTGAGACGTACACAGACGAGCACAAAGAAACTATTTTTTGTTTTCTCCGAGTGTTGCACAAAAGCCAGTACTGAATATGTGTCATACCAGGTTTGAGTTTTTCAGCACCGGTATTTATTTTTAGCTTGTAAGTCCACTCTTATATTAAAATAAACCCAAGAGTGTATATTTACAGGATTTAAACCCTTTTTATGTTGATTCGGGTTATTTTCTTTTCAACTCAAACTCAATTTTTTTATCACAAACTTTGCTGATAGTAACAAAAAATGAAATAATTTTGCGCCTTTCATACAAGAAAGCAGCACAAAGTGCTTTATAATAAGGGACAATACACATAGAATGAACATTGAAAACTCATTCAAATGAGATTAAGAATTAAAACATCAGGACCCATATTTGCAGCATGCAGGTACACATCAATATACACAACAGCAGCATGAAAAGATCTCCATTCTCTTCCACATCAACGGTGAAGACGAAAAACTCAGAAAGTACTTTCGCTCCAACTGTTTCTGAAATGTCACTCATCACCTGGTCTCCTCCTCCTCCTCCTCCTCCTCCTCCTCCTCCTCCAGCACACAGAAGCCTTACTGTACGGCTTCCAGTCCATAGCAGAGACGATAGATGTGAATTACTCCGACGTCATCCCGGGCCTGATAGGCCTCATCCCCAGAATCAACATCAACAACGTCCAACTGGCAGACACGGTGATGTTCACTATAGGTGAGATTAAAAGGACACGTCATAAACGTTCAAACACATTTAGTGTTGTCATAGCTATCATAAAGACAACACGGGAGGGGGGGGGGGGGGATCTGATTCAGTATCTGAACTGGTAATCTCCCGCTAGGTGCTTTGGCTGAATGGTTGGCAGACCACCCAGTGATGCTCAGCAGTGTCCTGCCGTTGGTGCTGCAGGCTTTGGGGAACCCAGACCTCTCTGTTTCTTCTGTCTCTACGCTCAAGAAAATTTGTAGGGAATGCAAATATGACCTGCCGCCCTACGCAACCAACATAGTAGCTGTCTCTCAGGTACGTGTGCTGTGCACATCTAAATCTCCTTTTCTTTTGCCATTTTCGCTCAGTTGATCACGTATGAGAGCCAAAAGCGATCAATGTTTTGTTTTGTTTTTACTTTAAAGGCATACGAAAGCTTATTCGGGTACTGTAGGTACGAAGCCGGGGACATTCTCTGAGATTATAAAGTCTGAAATTACAAGAAAGGTCTCAGAGATTCTTTGAGATTTAAGTCATAAATTTGCAAGAAAGACAAATTTTCTCGCCAGCTGCCGAGTGCAAAATACATTATTTATATCAGTATTTATTTATGTTCATAAAATAACACAAAGAATATGTAAGAAAACGTATTTATGTTTCTTTCTGGACCTTCATCTCGCTCAGAGGCCATCCGTACCAATATAATATTAGATATCTTTTACCGATGGCCCTCATACTTTCTTTGTACGTTGCAGACTTTTGTGATGTTCCTGCTCTCCAGAAATAACATTTCTCTTTGAAATCCCATCAGTTGTGTTATTTGGGTAGGTTCTGTGGTGCTTTAAAAATAGCATAACCTCCACCCTGACTTTCTCTCCTCTCTCCAGGAGGTGCTTATAAAGCAGATCCACAAGGTCAGTGCGTGTTCTTTTCACATCCACATGACACTCAGTTGACATTTAAATAAGAGCGGCTGAGAAAGAATATGTATCACATGATTTCAGCTTGCAGTGCAGTGAAACATCTTGAAAAACTAAAAAGGTGTATTCAGTAGAGTGCAAATCTCCACCAGGTGTGTTGTATTGTGTGATTGAATGAATACAACCTGCTGTTGACTGACCCCTCGTGTAGACACCAAATGGCTGTAAGGCGTCGTAAAAAACACACTTCATTCAAACTCAAAAATAAGCGGCCGTGTATGCAGGCAATCGGCGTGAAGTTTATGTAGAAGACAGTTGATAAAATCTTGCCAGAAACCAAAGAGAAGTCACGAAGCTGTCCGCCCGCTTAGCAGCGGCGATGCAGTCAGCAGTGTGTGCGCTGGTAGTTCCGTTAGCCGTCTCCTCTCACTGTGTCTCTGGCCGCGGAGCAGCGGCTGGAGCGAGGATGGACTCAGCTGTGTCATCCCTCGTGGCCCCTTCATGCTAGTGAGTGAGGAGTCAGCAGGCCGTTAATAGCAGTATAAAACGGGCAATAAAGATTTTATTTTTCAGGCAAAGTGTGAGTCACTGGAGCCATGAGAGGTCCTCGAGCATGTGGCCGTAACTGACCACCCAAACTGTTCCGCTGTTTGCTGAAGTAGAACGTGAGATTAGTCGTGGACGGACACAGAGGTGCACAGGCGCGATTCTCCAGCTCACTGCTGGCTTGAAACGGAAGCTAAACCTTCATCCATTTCTCTTTTTTGCAGACGAGTCAGTGTATGTGGCTGATGCAGGCGCTCGGCTTCCTGCTCTCTGCTCTCCCCGTGGAAGAAATCCTAAGAAACCTTCACTCTCTCATCACCCCTTACATTCAGCAGCTGGAGAAGCTAGCAGATGAGACGGTGCGTACACAGACCAACATGTAACAGCATCACACACACACACACACACACACACAGAGCAGGCAGAGCTGGACTCTGGCCAATAGGAACAGGCCTTGTTTCCGTGTGGTGTCACTGCAGTGGAACATTTCTCTGCGGGACCAGATTGGATTTGACCCTGCAACATGGGCTAGTGACTCACAAGGAATTAGCAAAGACACGCTTTTCTCTCACTCATGCAAACACACACAAACACACACCACAGCAACTAGAGAGGGGGACAAATTGAGCTGAGAAGAAAATAAATTGCCTGCACAGACCCACTGACAGTAGGTCATGCTTTCACATGTGCACGCACACGAAACATTCTTTATCCCCGTTGAAGTGTCAGTTCTATTAGAGTCGAGGGTTTTAGACCGTCACGCTGGATGGGACAAATGTGGAGCGGATATTATCTAAAAATACACAGTTTGATGTCTGCTATATGTGGAACAAAGTCGAGTTCCTCCTGATCCCTTGTTAGAGACTGAAGGTGGGGTGAGTAGAGATGTCTGGTGAGATGAAGCTGTCTCACCCTTCACACCGTCTCCGACTTCCTCCCTCGCTCAATTTATTTTCCGTCCGGCTTTTTGATGTATCGGCATTACGTCAGACTAGCAAATCAGGTGCTGTGTCTGGAGCCGGACAAATAGTGGCACCTAGTGGGGAGACCTTGAGGTTACATTACATCATAGGTGAATGACCGTGATGGCGTCTGACGGGGCCCCGACTGTAAACACCGATACGGAGTCACTTCTTCATGTGAAGCGTGCACGTACACTGTTGTTGTTGTTGTTGTAGAGAGACTGTACAGTTAACAGTATCAACTCGGATGAGAGATGTGGACGTAAGACTTGTTTTTCTGTTACATCACCACCATGAAGACAGAGCTTTGATTCAACACCGCTCGTGAAAACCTGTGTGTGTGTGTGTGTGTGTCAGTGAGAAAACTGGTATGAGAAGGAGCCTTTACTTCTGTCTGCTGAATACCTTTCCATTGACTTCTGTGTTGTTTTTTGTTTCAGAGTGAGGTTAAATATTATTTAAATATATATTAAATATTTTTTTATCCCAAGTCGGGCACTAAATGATCCAGAGATATTGGAGTTGGTTTGTAGAATTCCTAAATAACGATCCGTCTCTTCTCCCCGTTTCTTCCCTCTCTCAGCCTAACCCCTCCAATAAGTTAGCAATCATCCACATCTTGGGGCTGCTGTCCAACCTCTTCACGACGCTCGACATCAGCAAGCAGGACGACGAGTCAGCCGACGGCTCAGCACCACCTGTCAAAACGGCCCCGCCTCCACCTCCGCCTGGACCAAACCCAGTCAGTGGCGCCACACACACACACGCACACACACCATCATCATCATCAGTGGGGTGAATCTATGGATGATAGACACTGAGCTTGTGTTCTATTTAAAGACTTTAAAGCTGCAGTGAGGTAGTTGTGAATGGTAGTGGGGCACATGGTGCTCGCAGCTAACGCTGGTTGGAGGGATGTCACTGAACCACAGTCATTAGTGATTCTGCTGATAGGCATGCACCCACGTGTGACTTTCTATTCGTTGCTTTGTGTTTTGCAGGTGGTGGTGGTTTTGCAACAAGTGTTTGCTCTCATTCAGACTGTGCTCAGCAAGTGGCTCAACGACTCGCAGGTTGTAGAGGTGAGTCATCGTCGTGTTCATCCACGTACCGTCAGACCTCTCTGCTCTTTGTAAGAAATCGGTCCACGTGGTCGGATGTGACATTTCAAGTGTATAGCTGATCTCTCGCGTCGTCCCTTCAGGCGGTGTGCGCCATCTTCGAGAAGTCGGTGAAGACTCTGCTCCACGACTTCGCTCCCATGGTGTCTCAGCTCAGCGAGATGCTCGGACAGATGTACAGTACCATCCCCCAGGCCCCAGCCCTGGACCTCACGCGACAGGTACACACGCATGCATGTGCACGAACACGCATTAGTATTCTTCCTTTAATACTTACCCGCAGAGAGATTTTATAGATTTCACAGAAAGGGCTGTTTACGAGCTCATCAGCTGATCACCAGTGATGGACCTTATATCCCCACGCTTTTCTGTCTTAAGTGACTTTTGGGGACAACAATTCTTTCAAAATTGGTCCAGTGTTGAGGGAGAACGCTGCTAAACGGGTTGCTATGTAATCGCTCGAGGCAACTCCTCACCTTCAAAAGCACATCCGCTGAAAGTGCTCATTTCTCAATCCAAAGGTTTTATATCTCTGTAGGGTTCTTTCCTTGATGTTGTCAGACACTTACAATAACAATCTGAGTCTGTCAGCGGCAGATGGACCTACATTGACGGTGAGGAGTTGCCTCGAGCGATTACATCGCAGCTTGTTTGGCGGCTGCTGTCTGCAGCGTTCTCCCTCGATACCCGACCAAATTCAAAGATTGTTGTCCCACATTAGTCACTTAGACACAGAAACATGAGAAAATAAGAGCCCGGGTTAAACACGGGTCGATTTTTGCTAAAGAGACCTGATTTATTGTGGCGGTTGATCTCAGCAATTAGATTAGTTCAATCCAAAGTCGCTATAATAAAGAAGTCTGTGCTCACAGACGCATTTGTGAATAAACTGCTCTCACTACAAAGCGTGTCTTTCTCACAGCGCCGTCAGTCCAAATGCTACAACAACAACAACAAAAAACCACAAAAACTCTGCAGGCTGCAGCATCATAACTCACCAAAATACTCAGAACATACTCGACCTATTTTAGAAACATGGGGAGCGGTAGTACGGGAGATATCTGGTGCTAACCAGCTGCATGTAAACACAGTAATCGGGTTTCTGCAGTGCACGTGAAGACGTCCTCCTGCTGTGTTTCAGATGGTGCACATCTTTGCCAGTGAGACGGACCACTTCCCACCCATCAAGGCTCTGTTTGAGCTGGTGACGTCGGTAACGCTGTCCATCTTCCAGCAAGGTAGGGGATCCAGCAGGGGGCGGGACTTGTGAAGGCTGTCAAATGTGTCATGTCCAAGTCAGTGATATAGGCCTTCTGAATGTTTCTGATCTCATCTGATTTCACAGGATCCAAAAGCAAGTCTTTTAAGAGCAGAGAGGTCGAAAACAATAAAATTTCACCAATGTATTCTAGAGCTGTACCGAATGTCTGTTTAATTTTATTACATTTGAAGTGTTAATTGAATTTTTGAAGCAATTCGAATCTTGATTTAGAATTCAGATGTCAACACTACGAAGGAAGCTTCGAACTGTTCGGTGCAACTCTAGCACATTGTGGTGATATACTGGCTTTTATCTTGCTGTTGCATTCCTAGATAAACAATAGATAAAAGGTCTGGGGCCACACATCAACAAGTCACTGTGTCGCCACAGTGGACCTTTAAACGTTTGCTCCCATCAATCATTGATGCAGCGCTAACATCTCAATCATTTGATCTTTTGCAGATGTTCTTAAAAATCGTTTTAAGAATATTATGGTTTGCTTCAAACTTATGTAATGTTTTCTATATTTATCAGCCTAGTATTTGCTTATTTCATTTGTATTTACTGCTTCAGTGTTTGAGCTGCATGACGATGACTTTGGTTGTGTTCAGTGTGGATCAGGAGTGTGTTAATGTGCCAGACTTGTGTTCTGATGTACATGAATGAGATGGTGTGACTTCATCCAGCTCCACCTCCGGGTTAGGACACCTGAACCAGCTCCCCTTCCCTTTGTGTTGTCCCCTCTCTCCTCTCCTCCTGTCCCGCTTTGACTGGTTTAAGTAATGGCTGCCTCTCCTCCTGCTCTCTGAACTCTTTCCTTTCTGAGCAGGTGCCTTTAAAGTAGACAGGATACGGTCTCACAGCACAGAGACCACTTAGCTTATTCAGTTGGCTGACATGTAAGCAGCAGGTTTAGAGTCGGTTCTCCACCGCAGCCCTCTGAATAAGCCCTGTGTGCTCTCCAGGGGCTTGTGTGTGTGGACGAGGTCTGGAGGGGGGAGTCTGGGAACAGCTGATGCTGGACGCTTACCACAGACGCTTATTTTGTTTCTTTACAAGTTTGTTGTTGGAGCCCCCCCCCCCCCCCCCGAACCCCGAACCCCCGAACCCAACATCAATGTGGATTCTTCATGTCCAGAAGTGTGTGTTTAATCGTGCATCAATCTGCCATGAATAAAACCCCCAACTAATTCTAGTAGTCTGTGTCCAGCAGCACAAAGGGGGGGTAGTGAGCTCAGAACCCATCCTGATCTGTGAGTGGGATTCATACGGATGGTTATGGTGGATCAGAACCAGCTCTGAATGGACCCTTCACAGAAGCCTCCTCCCCCCTGAGGCTCAGTCTGAGCGTCACACTGATGCCAGCGGTGCCTCGAGGGAAGGAGGTGAAAGAAGGGGTTCATTCAGGTTTGGTGCCCCCCCCCCCCCCCCCCCCACCCCACCCCAACAGTAACAGAGGTGCCTCCTGGGGTCCCACTCCAAACCCACTTTTCTTTCTTTAGGTTTGTTCTTTTTCTCTCGTTACTTCTTTCTTTCTTTTTGTTTCTCTCTCCAAGCAGACCCATGTCTTTGTCTTCTGCCTGTTTTTCTGTTTTTGGTCGGTCTGTTCTACAAAGACTCTGCCAAAGCTTCATATGCCCCCCCCCTCCCCCCTCTCCCCTTCGTTCCTTACTCACGTGTGAATTATTTCAATGCAATATTTTTGAGTTCTCTTTTATTTCCACATGACTGTTGAATCTATTCAGTTGCTGTTTGTATATTATTCTTATTCTCTTATGATTTCTTAAGTTTCATCTTTATTATATTTTAGGACCCAGGGATCATCCTGATATTGTTGATTCATTTATGCAACTCCAAGCTCAGGTGTGTTTTTGGTTTCTTATTTCATTCACTTTGGGTTTCTCTCTCTCTTTCTCTCTTTTTGTACTTTCCCCCTGTTTCTCTGTCCTCTCCTCCCTCTTCTACCTCTTTCTGTCCTTTGTCACTGGGCCCTCAGGGGTCCCGTCACACAGGCGAGGCCGTGGAATGAAACGTGAGAGGAATGTTTGAAAAAGGCTTTTGATTCTAACAGTCACCTCACCACACAAAGAGCAGACCACCGTTAGCTCTTTATTTGTGCATATAATTATAATTATACTAACATAGGAAAACGCCCAAGTGGGATGAAAAAAGCAATTAATTTACCACCAATTTACAAACGGATAAAAGTATTTTAAATTAACTAACTGAAAGAAAACAAGAAATATGAAAGACAAAACTACAGAAAGCACCAACATCGGTCATGAGGACATTTAAACACGTTAAGATGAATAACTCGGCATTTTCAAGTAGCTCTGTCGTCTTTCTTTGTGAAATGAAGCCGCAGAGTTTGACGTCATGGTCGCGTGAGTTTTCTCCGCACACAACAGTCAGAAAAACACGCTAACGGTGATTAAATGAATTTATAAAGAGAATAAAGTCTGGATAGAGATTCAGACACCTGAGCCTGCGTATAGGCCGACACTGAGTACCGATCAAATATCGTTACGTTTAAAAAAACACATCAAACTTTTACTGTAAAAATATGAATAAATAATATTTTACGAGCTCCGTCTAACGTAACACTCCGCTAGCACCTGCCCGAACAGTACTGAGCAACACTCACTCGTTGGCTACCTCCATCATCGATCTTATATTTTATAAACATTTTTACTCTATTTTCTCCTTTTTCTAAAAACGTCAACATCAGGGCACATTTGCTCCTTTTGATGGAAACATCAGCTCACTGACTCCGCGCCTCTTCAGATGGAGTATTTGCGCTGACGCGGCGCTCTGGGGAGGCTGATGTGTCGGCGCGGTGGTCCCAGGTGACTGGTTAGTCTCTGAGCCCGGTCCTCCTCCGAATCATTCCAGCCCGGAGCCAATCAAAGCCCAAAGGCATTAATATTCAACTAATATTAATCAGTCCAGACAAATTGGCTGATGGCTCTTCTGTTTTTCTTTTTATATATTTTTGTCTTCATTCTTCTTGCTTTTGTTTTCTATCTTTGGATAGATCTGACCTTCATCTCTCTCCCTCTCTCCCTCTCTCCCTCTCTCCTCCATCCTGAATGAGTTCATTATTACAAGATGATTATTTCTCGTGATCTGCACATGTTATTACACACTGCTGTTGCATATTCAATGCAGTCAACCCAAAACAAAAGTAATGTTTCAAATACAATTTGATTTTTGAGAAAAGCAAACCCGTCACTGCCTTTAGTTTGACTTAAGTTCCCAATTATTTCAAAGTTAGATTCTTTGCAGTTAGTTTGTTATACCTGCCGGGTTGTGCACTGGAGGATCTCTGTACGGGTTTGGATGTAGTTTTTCCTAAACGGGTGGAGAGAGTACTAAAGCCTGGTAGGCAGATCTGGTCTCAGTGCTGTGCTGCTGTCGGGTCCGTCTACCAGGCTGAGCGCGTATTGTTGCTAGCAGTATTCTGAAGCAGCTTATGCAGTGGAATGTGGTGAAGCAGTGCCGAGTGGGTCGGGCCGTCAGAGGCATGCTCTGTTTAATGCCTTTATCTGCCTCTTAGGCCCTCAAACGGAAGCCCGATTTGTTCTTGTCTGAGAGTCTTGACGTGAAAGCAGTGTTCCACTGCGGTAAGTTTACACACACACACACACACACACACACACGTTTCTTTTTTTGACACCATCCTGCAGTTGTTTATTTATGTTTCTGACTCTTTCTCCCACTTCTAGGAGTTCTGTCACTCAAATTTCCTGAGGCTCCGACAGTCAAGTCAACGTGCTTGTTCTTTGTGAGCACACACACACACACGCACACACACACGACCTGAAACCCTGCACGTTTATAGGCGAGTGATTTGGCTTTAAATGTCCCTGATTGTGTTTGTGTCTCTGCCTCAGACTGAACTGTTGCCCCACTGCTCAGATGTGCCTCCTCTGGCCCGGGTGGTGCAGGAGGACGGCAAACTGTTGATGCAGGCCGTGCTGGAGGTGAGGAGCACCACGTTCAACATCTCGCACACTTCATCATTTGTTTTGCGGTGAACTTGATCAACTGCGATATTGATTGTTTTTAAAATTGCTCCGCTCATAGAAAACTCATTTTACACATTTTAAATCAAGCGCTTCATGAGCTAACAGCCAGCCACCAGGGGACCAGCCAAAGCTTTTAGCAGTTTTGGGGAGCTGTCATGCCGCTGCACGCTGACCCTACAGTGACGCGTTTACTCTGCAGTCCAGAGTAGAAGAGAAATACTGTGTATTACTTGTTTTACCCGGCTGCTCTGAGTCATTTTACAGAGAACAGACGGGCAAAACGAAAGAAAAGCACCGAATTCAGGTGAAGAAGAACCTTAAATGAGGTCTTACATTGATGCAAAGTTAATTCACATAAAGAAAAGAAAGCTATGAGACTCCATTGACAGTCATTTTACTGATCATTGTAAAACACACAACACAAACCTGCAGATACGAGCTTATCTTGGTGGGAAAAGGGGTGTTGTTGTGATTATATCCCTGTTGTCTAATTTCTTCCTCCCCGGTCTCTCCAGGGCATCGGGGGCGGGGCCTCTCGGAGCCTGATGGACCAGTTTGCAGAAGTGCTTTTCTCTCTGAACAAGCACTGCTTCTCTCTGCTCGCCATGTGGTTGAAGGAGGCTCTGCAGCCTCCCGGCTTCCCGTCATCGCGGGTCACAACTCAACAGAAAGACAACTTCTCACATCAGATACTCAGGTGACACGACCGTCAACACCGCGTCCACCCAGTCGATTATTTTGCATATGCTTTTTATGTATTTGTCCTTTTAATCGTTGCCGCCTCTTCTGTCGTGCAGAGAACGGGTGAACAAGAGGAGGGTGAAGGACATAGTGAAGGAGTTCACACTACTGTGCAGAGGGCTCCACGGTACGGAGTACGCCGCTGAATACTGACTCTACCCTTTGAACTCTGGCCCAACCGGGACCTCTGCCCTCGCCGCCACAGTTCTCACAAACCCCAACAGCGAAGACATCATGAAATGATTGTAATGATAACCCCCCCCCCTCTCCCCCCATCGCAGGACAAGACAAGGAACCCATTCCAGACCTACCATCGGATTAATGGACTAATTTTAAACCCCCGGTGGCTTCAGGGAGGCTCCTCTCTGCTCCCATTTTCTTTTTCCGTTATCAGATTGATTGTCTCTCCCTCCTCTCTCTCATTTCTTCGGACGAGCTCCGAGCAGCGCTCCCGGCTTGCTGCCTCTCGCCTCCTTCTATCTCTGTCTTGTTCTGCCTTTCTTAGACCTTCCTGTGGTTCCCTAGGTTGTCTCCTGGTGATTAGCATCCATATGAAATGGTAGTGGTGTCGTACGTAGCTACTTGACATTATTTTTCAAAAGTAAATCAAATGAATTATATAAATGTATACGTATACACATATAGACAGACGGTGGTCGTCGGTCCTGCTGCTGCTAATGGGAAGAGAGAAGGACCAATGTGTGGAGGGGATTCTGCAGAAGAGATGCCGTTAATACAACAACTCCCAGCCACGCCCCTGTGATCTCTGCATTTGCCAAATTATCATGAAATGTTTTGTGAATTTATCCTCTTTTTTTGGGGGATTATGAGTGGAAAAAAGAGCCAAAAGCCACACAGCTGGACTAAAGACAATTTGCTCTCTTGCCCAGCCCTGTGTGCTCAGGGCTGTACCTCATGTACATACAGTCCCACCCGGTCGTACTGCAGTCTCCTCGGATTGTAGAGCGTCTCTTATGCATTGGTCCCTTAGGTAAAGCAGGACTGCCTGGAGTGAAGGCTAGAAGGAAGGGGGGGGGGGCGGGGATTATAGGAGCTGGTAGTGAGAAAGAGGCAAATGATGGAGACTGAGAAGGGAACTGAGTGTTCGGAGGGATGAATAATCCTGTCGAAGGACGGCTTAGTCACTGTAATCGTGCAAAAATATTAATCGAGTTGTGCATATTACCAGTTATTGCTGAACACTTCTGTGTGTGTGTGTGTGTGTGTGTGAGAGAGAGAGTGATACCTGTATGTATGAGAGGTTGTGTGCACAGACGTATCTTTCCCCCCCCCACTTGTTCAGTGCACTTATATTGGACCTACAGTACACATCCATAACGTCCTCCTATCTTTAACACAAAGAGCGCTCACTCATCTCCTCACACCTTCACTCACTCAGACTACCACTTTCTGGCTCGTCCAGTAGTTCACCGGCAATCGCACCCCCCATCTGTTTTAACCTCATCATGTGGAACGACCGGCCGGTGGTAACCAGCGACCAGACTCGTCTATAAATCTGTTATTGACAGGAAACGCCACTCTCAAGTCCTTTCATCCATCCGAGGTCAGCGCTTTGGAGAGGACGCTGAGGGATTAGAGAGTTCAGTATAACCAAACATCTCTGAGAGAGTTCAAGGCCGACATTCTGTGCTCATCCCATTAGGCCGGAGACATCGTTGGTGAAGTGATGCGACGGCTGTCCAGTGACTCAGCAGGACCGGTTGACATCTAATAACACTCGGCGTTGAAATGTACTCTGTGGTCTCTGATCAACTTTATCTCAGTCTAATCCTTCTGTCTTATCCGAGGTGCCTGCAGACATGTAGCATGTATGTGTTTTGTGAGGGGTTTCTGGGCGGGGTGGGGGGGTTTTAGGGGACAAACAGTGTTGGAGACACTGCAGAAAGGACCTGATTTAGACTTAAGACCCGAGGCAGGAACCGGCTCTGGGGTGAGCTGTGACGCCTCCGAGTCTTAATTCGAGCAGCGTATGATTGGACGTTCCTCGGTCTGTACTGTCTAATTCTGAGGTGGGAAATAATATTTAAAAAACAGTTTGTCACAGTTTAAAAGAGTAGTAGGTGGAGGAGGGGAGGGGTGTGTGAAATGTACATTGTTTTTTTTTGTACCTTGGCTTTAATTTATTAAATATATCTAAGACTGCAGCTCAATGACTCTTCAGTGTGTGGGAGTAGATGAGTTCTGAAAACACTTCAGTCAATCAAATCCTGCAGAGAGTTTACCTTCATCTCTCACACTCGACACAAGTAGAAACATGATTTATTAGCTTCTGTTGCCTGTTAGATCCAGACAATTTATGAAGGGAAGTTTGAAGATCTGGAGTCAGTCCAACAAATGTAAAATTATCTAAATTAATATGTATTATTATGTAAGTATGAGAAGTATGAAGTAGCATGAAATGGAAATACTCAAATGAAGTAAAAGTACCTCAACGTTGTAGTTAATTACTTTACAGCACTGCATATGCCAGATACCTTTATTTGTTGTATTTATTTAGCATGAAAGCCACATATAAATATTGTATCCTGACTCTTGAAAACACTGAAAACAACCTAATTTATTAATTTAAAAATAAAACTGCAAAATTCCCCACACAGTCCAGATTACATGACAAACATTTTGCGTCCCAGTCAGACAATTTTACTTTATAATTTCAAAGTTTTTCTGCAGTAGAAGTGATTTCTTCACCTGTAGCGGCTGCGCATGCGCACACAGTTGGCGCGTCTCCCACGTGTGTGTGGAGGTCCATCCTGTCAGTCTGCAGACCTGAACCAGCCAGACCTCCACCAGTGAGTCCGTTCAGAAGAAGTTCCTCCAGGACTCCTCGAGGCGTCTCAGCTTCATCTCTAAACGAAACGCTCAACGGCTGAAGCTGCTGCAGGTACGTGAAGCTAACTTTCACTAGCGGTCTGCTAACTGTGGTAGCTTTAGCCTCTTAGCTTAGTTAGCGAGAAGAAACAAAACATGGGACACAAGCTGATGTGCTGCACACGGTTTAATGTCGTGTTCAACTCTTCTGTCTCTAGTTGGGCTTTTACATGTACAGTGTAATTCAAATATACAGCTTTCAATAATCACACAATACACAGTGGTGTACTGTAACTAAGTATATTAACTCAAGTACTGTACTTAAGCACTGTTTTTGAGGTACTTGTACTTTACTTGACATTTCAGGCAGCTTTATACTTCTAGTCCACTACATCTCAGAGGCATATATAAAAAAGTATATTATTCTGAAATGACTACACAGTTTGTACTTTTCTTTTTGATACTTCAAAGTATATTTTGATGCAAATACTTTTGTACTTTTATTTAAGTACGATTTGAGTTATTTAACTTTTACTGAAGTAATATATCTGATTACTTCTTCCACCACTACCAACACCCGTACACCTTGTTAAATTAAAGTACAACAGTTTTGGTTTAATTTAGCCGGCACTTCACCTTTATTGTAAAATATTTTATATCTGGAATTCATTATCTTTTTATTTGAATGTGTTCCAGAGTTGAAAGCCTTTTATGGAGAAAGCTGATTGTCCTAATTTAGATTAACAGTAAATTATTTTACAGTTGTGCTCTTAAATCTGGAAGGAAACGCGTTGGGAGACTACTACTGATAAACTGTTATTTTAACTCTTTATTGCTTTAGACTCATTAGTAGCAAATTAAATATGACATTGAAACTTACAATTGCACAGAAGAGGAACAGTTTACAACCAGTAATGCAATATATAAAGTACTATTTGCTTATTAAAAATGTTAGAGAATAATTTAGATTATTGTCAATAAATTATACAGGATGATTTCTTTCACCTTTTGAGTCAAAAGTATATAAACTGTGATTGGGTTGATCTACCATCAGACCGCTGCATAATCACACAAATACATTTATTTAGAGAGCACTTAAAAGTGACATAAAATACCAAAATAAATGTTAAAATACATGAGACCCAGCAGAACAATCTGACAGCTCTGATAAATGCAGGTTGTCTTCCATAAAAGTACGTGTTTAGAAGACACTGACTCAGACAGCCTTATTTCTCCGAGGAGGTCGTTCCAAAGCCTCTGGTGCTTTAGTTTAAATCGTGGACTTTAGAAGAGACAGAAGATCCTCTGCCGAGGATCTAGAACTCCACAAAGGCTCAAACGGGATAAAATAGCCTAAAATATCATCTGGAGCCTTAAAGGTAATCGGATGTTAGAATCAGTGCTGAAACAAACGGAGTCGGTGTACAGAGTATAAAACCTGTGTGGCGTGATCGTACCTCCTGGTTCTGGAGGCCTGATGTCTGATTGCTGGTTTGTCTTCTTGACCTGAAGCGATCTAGAGATAAAGGTCCGTTTCATTAATCACCAGCTTTGACGTCACTGATCCATCGCGTCAGAATATTTAGATGCGGTTAATCAATGTCATCGCCTACAATTCATCATCTTTGACTTCCTGTGATGGATCTTTGTGGTCTCTGTTTTAAACTGTATTTATTCCTCCCTATAACAAATATCCCCAGCTATCATTTTTAAATGTAGTTTCATGGTCTTAATGTCATTGACTTGACATCAGTGTCCACCATTGGGCCGCACTTCTTCATAGTTCTTGATCAACTGGGAGATCCTGATGACTCTAACGTCTGCCGGTATTGGGTCATAGTCTGACCACAGGTACTCTGCAGACAGCACCTTGGTTGGCTTGTTGTACAGCAGGTACCTGCATGACAGAGAGACAGATAAGCAATGTATATTCCATATCCACGTGTCTAATACTCAAGATGAGATTCTTCAAGAAAATAAGAAACTTGATGCAGTCAAATAAATAAAAGAAATGTGATGAAGACTGGCAGATAAAACAACACATCAGAAATGAGCATATGAGCAGGTTAGACTTGAAACTTGTTCCTTAAAAATAAGAACAGTAAAATCATTGAAAACGAGGGGATACATTGGGACACGTGTACCTGTTGAGGTGACTCTCTTCCTGCCAAACGGCTTCGATGTTATTCTTAGCATCTTCCTCCGACTGTGTGTAACAGTGTCTGATGAAAGAAAATAAGTAGAAGAGTCACTGTAGTTTTATTTTGTTTTTAAAATACTTTTTAAAAACAAAACTTGGTAAATTAGTCGTGGCAATCATCTCAAAAACCTATAAGAGGCTTAAATAATGGTCACATAGGTGGCGAAAGACAAAGAAAATATATTTTTTTAGATATATATGTAATTGTGATTTATGTTTTTAACAATACACCAGATGTGAAGGACAAGGGGTTTTACCCATCCAGTGTCTAAATGTATACCTTATTGTCAGCTCTGTCCAATCATTACTCTCTATCCGCAGTACATTGTCCTTTCATTTAAATAGCAAAATGAAAATAACTTTAAAATGAATTAATTAATTTGATTTTGGTTACTTGACGAGCTTATACATGTCCTCCAGGTATCCACACCAGATAGCAGCAGTGTAATAGTAGTCTCCCTCATCAGCAGGAATGAAGGCCTTGGATTCGGGCCGGCGCTCATAAGGAAAGTCAGCCCTTTTGTTATTCTGAGAAAAAATACAGATTTAGAAATATGGAATAGGAATGAGAGGCTATAGCTGATACCTGTGACGGCAGTTAATGCTGTGGCTGATCCTGCATAACACATGGTGTAATAGGTGAATCAATGAAAACGTACAACAATTAGATCGCATAACCTTATTATTATGATAAAAACTTCCATTAACTTGGCATGAATATACTGTAGGAAGAAAAGAGTAAAACCATGTAGCCACGGTGAAGCACAGCAGACAGCTGACTGAAAGACTCGGCTCCAACCCTGTTGTGAAAGACGCTGTCGATGTCCATCATGTAAAGATAGTCCGCTTCATTACGGATCTGAAAACATGACAGTTGAGATGTGAGATCGACTGCAACACGCAGAGACTCGACTGCATGAGCAAAACATTACATTTAAGAGAACCATATTATCTTTTGTGCCATTCGGTGAGGGATGGCACTAATGACAGAGCTGTTCGTGAATCCATTTGTTGTTTTTCTTTTGTAAGAACTAGTATGATCATTAAACAACTAAGCTATGAAAATTTGAAAGCAACAGCTACTGAATGCAACCATTTTGTGCATTTCACTTCTTACCTGTTTGTCGATGGAGATGGTGGCCCATTTCATCCGACCAAGCACTACTTCCTGCCAGCGCTTGGCACTGGGGACGGTGAAAACTGAGATATTCCGGCCCTTAGCCAGTTCAATCTGACAAACGCACAATACTTACATGTGTATTTGTGTACATTTATTTTTGGTTTGAGTCTAGTTAATAAATATGAAAACGCCAGTCTTAAAGTGGCTTATTTGTCCAACGGTTTCTGGATCACAACAAAGTAACAGTGAACTAAAAACGCTATTTTGCCGCACAGAATTTATTGTTAAATGGCTGTCAGTTAAGCTGTGTAGCAGCCATGCACAACACTACTTTAAACATAGCAAGAAACAAAAACTCACTGGGGGGACGTCTCCTTTGTTGTCTGTGAAGATGTAGTAAGTGACCCTGAAGTCAACAAGAAAGTACTTTTCAGCCGAGTCCAGGAAGCCCTTTAGGAAACGCGTGTATCTGTTTGGAAGGAAAGAAGCGAGCCATAAAGATTAACAAGTAGAAAAGGCAAGACAAATAACACCATGCAAAAGATAAGTTTTTCAGTATTTGAAGTAGCTTTACATTGTCAGATTTAGATGTTATATTTCAGCCTGAAGCAATGGGTCATGTCAAACCTCACTCCGATAATATCCTGTGAGAATATCCTGTGTACCTACTTGCCAACAGCGAATAACACCACAGCAACTCGTGGGTCCATTCTCTTATAGATTGCATCGATGACCACTGGATCAAAGGTTCCCTCCCAAACCAGGGGAGCGTTCCAGTTTGTCACTGAGTTCACATCGGTACGTCTTGGGAGAACAAATACATCGTGGATTCAGACTTTATGAAGCATTCCCAGGTCTTAGTCCAGCAATGATCAGTCGTCTGTCTCTGTATGTTCAATATTCAATAAGTTGTGGCAGAAGATGATTCCAAATTAAATTATCACTTTACATCTCAGCATATACACAATTCATTAAAACATGCAAAATGTTGGATTTCACCAGTTACAATTACATAAAATGGCAGAAGATTTTAATAAAGTCGAGTCTGATCTTTGACTTTGTGAAGGAGATATGTTCATCATTGATTATTCTATAAAATATTATCATGTATACATTTTACACAGGAGAATAATGTAATAATCTGTTTTTATTCGCTTACCCGATCTTTCTGCTTGGCTGAGCATATTTAAGTCTGGGAAAAGGGAGCAACGGTTAATTTAAATGTATCTTTCCTATTCCAAAGACAACATGCAGGGGTAAATACAGTACAACAAATACAAAAGATCAATACAACAAAGATAAACAACCATAAAGAAACGATACCAGAAGACCAGATACTAAAGATATCCACTGTCAAAAACATTATTTGGCCCCCTAGTAAATGTCACATGTCTTAATCTAGTTTATTTCATCGATTTTAATGTGTAATTGAATCCTACGTATCTTTTTTAAATCAATCTCAAAATGCACTGCACTCGTTTAAAATGAGTTAATTCCATTCAAGTGAAAGTAATGAGAAAAGAATATGTACAATTTAATTTCCACACACTTTCCTGTTTTTTTCACTCTGGGGAATTTCCGTTAGAAGCTCTGCACTGCCGTCTGTCCACAGGTCTGCTTTCGGTAAGTAAGCAATTTATAACCATATGTGTGTTGTACTTGTTCTAAAACAGAGTTTTCTTTACACTTTAAAACAGTATTTGATGGAAAAATCATTTAGCTAACACTATCAATTTTGTGTTTGCTACTTTAGCTAACGTTACAACCGCTAACGTTAGCTTAGTTGCTACTTTAGCGCACGTTACAACAGCTAACGTTAGCGTAGTTGCTACTTTAGCTAACGTTACAACTGCTAGCTTATTTGTGGAGTAACAATGTGAAGGTGATATGTATGTTAACATTAAGCTAACATGGTTTTGCTCTCAAGTGGAATGCTCGGTGAATTCAGTTTTAGTAGCTTTTAGACCGTTTTAGCAGCGTGTGGACTTCACAAACATGCAAATGTTACTGGACTATTTGATGAGTTGTAGACTGGCCATGCTGAATGCCGACTGTATATTCCTGACTGGTTGCAAGTATGCTTTTAAATCTTTTCAGCAGTGGCTGCCGTTCAGTCAATTCAATGACGCGGAGTCATTACAGAGCAACAGCAGCTCACTTTGTGTAAGTCTTAAGTCTGAGTTCACCAGAAGCAGGCTTCAGTAAAGTGAAAGTAATCACCAGGTTGTGCTTTATGAGAATAACTAAGGGTAGTAGGGTCATGTAAGCAGAACTAAGATAATTCATAATGCCATTAAGAGAATGTATAATGAAGTCAGTGCATTTTTTAAGGTCACCATAGGTCCTATATATATATATATTCTAGACATTTTTTGTAATTTATGTTTTGAGGGATATTTCAACAACTGTAATTATTTTTATACAGGCGACAAGTGCTTTCAACCCTTAAAGGGCGGCCATCCTCTGGGCGGCCATCCTCCAGGCATCCAACCTGAGGAAGATGATGGGCATCTCATCCTGAAGTATATGGTAAGTCAATGTAACCAGCCACATGTACTGTTTTGTATTACAGAAAATGTTTTAAGATCCTATTTCAGGGCCAGGAGGTGAACCAGAGTCTTATCAAGTGTAAATGGAAAGCTGTCGGTTTTCTCTCTGTTGGTGAAAAGAAAAGTTCATCCTCACCCAGTTTGCATTTTGAGTTCGCCGATCTTCCAGTCGCCATTGCCCGGGCAAAGACTTAAAAAAGAAACACAATATTTACTCATAATATGACAAATTCATACAGTATGAAACTCCCTGGAACTGTTGGTCAGAGACAGGATTAATGAGTACTTACAAAGTGTGTAATTTAATCAAGAAAGTTTTATATTCACTCCAGCCAGTGGCTATGTGTACTGTAACTATTTGTTTTGGTAAATTACCCGTTGTTGAATTACCAGTTTGGTGGCTCTAATTTATTTACTCTGTGGTTAGTATCTGATACATGTATTTGAAATGACGCACGCTGTCTTCAGCGACATTACCAGATGGATGAGATGCTTGGCCCATGATAGATATACTGGATCCTGTGAAGACACACAGATATAACAAATGAATACATTGGTAGTTACAAGTTTTACACATAATTAAACTTGTTGTTTTTTTTTTGTTTTTTTTTTAAGAAACACATTAAATTTTTTTTACTCGTCTGATAATCTTTTACTGCCTTTTGTTGGTTTTAGGGCACCATATAGCGCAAAAATGGTCTGGTATTGCTGATTTGTATAGTGGGTACATCCCAAGTCTCAATTGTCATTTCCTCGATCCTCGCTTAAAGCGGAAGTTGTTCTGCATCGCCATATTTGCCGTTATTTAGCTCGGAGGATCGAGGATTGAGGAGAGACCGCAGAGGAGCCATGAGCGAGGACTCACGAGAACAGACTTCCAGGAAGTGTTTTCATGGCCGACACGCCCCCTCATTGTTCATCTGTTATGTGATTGGACGCTGCAGCCGGTCGGACTGATACGATTTTTTTCAACACGTAAACAGTGAAGACGGATCGCAGATTAAACTCAAGATGACGTTATTTTGAGTGTTAATGGAGCTGCTACAATGTTAGCGTAGCCTAGCACCGATCGATCCGCGCTCCATTGAGAAAACAAGTATTTTAAAAGTTATTTGCTTGTCGTCTTGCAGAGAGAACTTACAAAGCATGAATTCAAACTTTTTACAAACTGGCATCACTATGTAGTTATTTCGGCATCCATTTTATCGGTTTATTGCAATAAAATCACAGCAAAATCTGTTTGTTTTGTGTTCATACAGCTGTAGTAAACCAGCCGACGTGAGGCTTGCTAGACAGTGAATACACCTCGATACAATTCACGGAGCTCCTCCGGACTATGTTATGAACCAGACAAGACGGCGTTTAGTTTCCCGGGACATCTGAGACTTCCACAACAAGTACTAAGCAGAAATGCAGGTTATTTTTTCCATGGTTGATGGCGGACAGTTGAACGGCTTTCAGGGCGATAAGCCACGCCCCCTCTCAGGCACGTCCAACGCAATTCACGCGAATGACCACAAATGGTCCCCCGCGAGACGCAAGGAAAGGACGCAAGTGAGGGAAACGGGGATGCAATTGAGAGACTTGGGATGTACCCAGTGTAGTATAATGGCATTTAGCTACACTTCCGCTTTTCCGCATCCTTTAGAGCCGGGGTCTTCAACGTTTTTCAGGCCAAGGACCCCCAAACTGATAGAGAGATGGAGCAGGGACCCCTGACTATATATATTGTATAAAATTGTGTTTTATATTAAACTGGGCCTAGTGCCATGTATAAACATACCTGTTTATTGTGCATTCAATACTAAGCTATTCAAATAATACACAGGTTCATATATTCATGTTTTTATTTTAAACATGTGCAAGGTACAGTGAGTAGGGAGGCCATGCCACTGCCACTTAGAAACATGTCTTTAAATCCACATATTACGTGTTGTGCTTTCTCCCCTCCTTCCCTTCCTCCTTCCTCTCTCCCTCAGCCTCCTATCATGTCAACCAGTTGACATGATGCCGACTGCAGGCTGGCCAATTGGCAGAGGGGGAGCCAAGAATAAAAGCAGGAAGCCTCAGGAGTTGAGCTGGTCTTAATGCTGTTTTCTGTCGATGCTCAGAGTTGGACTTCATGTTAATGTTTGTGGCGAGAGGTTGCGGCCAGTAGGTCAGTCTGGGGTTCCCTTTACATTTGCAAACACGTGGTTGATTTTCTTTGTCGAGATACACTCGGCTTATTGTTCGGTGCAAAATTCCATGTTGGTTCATCTGTGTATTATTTGGGTTGTTTTGTGCTCGTCCCTAATCATCCCCTGGACCAGAAGAAATAGGGACGTAACAATACACGTTAACATGAATCCAACATATTGTAGCGAATGGGTGAATGGAGGCAGAAGATGTTATCTTTCAGTCAGAATTAAATTATTCAGCAACACACAGGAGCTCTCAAGCTGGGCCCCGGTTCACTCGCAGCGCGAGACTAGTCTGTCAAGCATCCTGCACACAAAGAGGACCCGCCCTATTGTTCAGTGGTGGTCATTATTTTGTGTATTTTGACAGTATGTTCTGATCGTCACTTTTCAAAAGTATTTCTTTGTCATAACTCGAGGTGATCTACAGCCCTGGCTGTAAGTAATTTTATGTAGGAATTAGGAGTAAGAGGTAAAATATGTATTTTTGATTTTGGGGTGAGCTGTCCCTTTAAATAGTTTTGCCTTTGTTGGAAAAATACAGAATATATGCATAGTGTTTGTACTTTTTCATGATGCTTGGTAACTGAGAAACAGAAACTGTCTCATAATAGCCGTGACCTTGCAGTCCACAGGATGTCTTTGAAGACGGATAACATTGAAGTTTGTTTCGAAGGAAGATAAAGGAGGACTGACTCAACCTGGTACCAACCCTCACCGTACTTTGTTATGAAGCTTGTTTATCACTGTGTATAAAAGACAGGGACTCAGAGACAGATCTCTGAGCAGCAACTTGATATGTGATGCAACTCTGCTCCTTCTTGCAAGAATAAATATCCTGATTATTGATATCACACTCGGTGTTTAGTAGAATTTTTCCAAATATTTCCTTGAAATAAAAGGTTGAAAAAAAAGTTGTAAATTAAAAAAAGTCTTACCCACGAAAGACGAGAAGAAAGCCAAGACCTACCAAAATACGGTCCCTTGTAATGGAGCGCAACATATCAACTCTGTGAATAATTTACGCAACAATATTCAACAGAAAAACAAATGAACAGACTAAACTAAGAGCAGTGTCCACATGCTTATTCCGATAGTGTAAACTAACAGCCGGTACATTTGGTATTTATATAACCGGTTAACACAGAGGGGGAGGTTCTACTGAGCATGATGTAAGATCAACGGTGTGACGACTCCCGTGAATGTAATTTCTCTTCCCGTTTTATTTTGTCATTCCCTTACCCATGGTTACTCCGTTACTTCACTGCCGTTGTTTACTTTCCAGCCTGTTTTGTCCCTCAGTTCCATTTGCTCCTCGGATCTTCCCTGTTCTTAAACGAAAGCTGTTAACTACCAGTTGCCGGATTGTATCAGTCATTTCGTTGGAAGAGTTCTCCGTGCCAGTTTATCTCCTTGCGATTCCTGAAACCAGTTTTTCTGCTCCTGTGATAGTTTGTAGACCCAGGGATCATCCTGATGATGTTGATTCATTTATGCAACTCCAAGCTCGGGTGTGTTTTTGGTTTCTTATTTCATTTGGGTATCTCTCGCTCTCGCTCTCTCTCTTTGTACTTTCCCCCTGTTTCTCTGTCCTCTCCTCCCTCTTCTACCTCTTTCTGTCCTTTGTTACTGGGCCCTCACACAGGCGAGGCCGTGGAATGAAACGTGAGAGGAATGTTTGAAAAAGGCTTTTGATTCTAACAGTCACCTCACCACACAAAGAGCAGACCACCGTTAGCTCTTTATTTGTGCATATAATTATAATTATAAGAATACTAACATAAGAAAACGCACAAGTGGGATGAAAAACCCCGGAGGGCTAGTAAGAGAAATTCATTTACCACCAATTTACAAACAGATAAAAAATATTTTAAATTAACTAACTGAAGGAAAACAATAAATACGAAAGACAAAACTACAGAAAGCACCAACATCAGTCATGAAGGACATTTAAACACGTTAACTCCTGTTATCGACAGGAAACGCCACTCTCAAGTCCTTTCATCCATCCGAGGTCAGCGCTTTGGAGAGGACGCTGAGGGATTAGAGAGTTCAGTATAACCAAACATCTCTGAGAGAGTTCAAGGCCGACATTCTGTGCTCATCCCATTAGGCCGGAGACATCGTTGGTGAAGTGATGCGACGGCTGTCCAGTGACTCAGCAGGACCGGTTGACATCTAATAACACTCGGCGTTGAAATGTACTCTGTGGTCTCTGATCAACTTTATCTCAGTCTAATCCTTCTGTCTTATCCGAGGTGCCTGCAGACATGTAGCATGTATGTGTTTTGTGAGGGGTTTCTGGGCGGGGTGGGGGGGTTTTAGGGGACAAACAGTGTTGGAGACACTGCAGAAAGGACCTGATTTAGACTTAAGACCCGAGGCAGGAACCGGCTCTGGGGTGAGCTGTGACGCCTCCGAGTCTTAATTCGAGCAGCGTATGATTGGACGTTCCTCGGTCTGTACTGTCTAATTCTGAGGTGGGAAATAATATTTAAAAAACAGTTTGTCACAGTTTAAAAGAGTAGTAGGTGGAGGAGGGGAGGGGTGTGTGAAATGTACATTGTTTTTTTTTGTACCTTGGCTTTAATTTATTAAATATATCTAAGACTGCAGCTCAATGACTCTTCAGTGTGTGGGAGTAGATGAGTTCTGAAAACACTTCAGTCAATCAAATCCTGCAGAGAGTTTACCTTCATCTCTCACACTCGACACAAGTAGAAACATGATTTATTAGCTTCTGTTGCCTGTTAGATCCAGACAATTTATGAAGGGAAGTTTGAAGATCTGGAGTCAGTCCAACAAATGTGAAATTATCTAAATTAATATTTATTATTATGTAAGTATGAGAAGTATGAAGTAGCATGAAATGGAAATACTCAAATTAAGTACAAGTATCTCAATGGTGTAATTAATTACTTTACAGCACTGCAAAAGCCACATATAAATACTGTATCCTGACTCTTAAAAACACTGAAAGCAACCTAATTTATTCATTTAAAATAAAACTGCAAAATTCCCACACAGTCCAGATTACATGAGAAACATTTTGCGTCCGTCAGACAATTTTACTTTATAATTTCAAAGTTTTTCTGCAGTAAAGAGTGATTTCTTCTCCTGTAACCACTTCCCACTCAATAAGTCACAGAGGCTGCGCATGCGCACACAGTTGGAGCGTCTCCCACGTGTGTGTGGAGGTCCATCCTGTCAGTCTGCAGACCTGAACCAGCCAGACCTCCACCAGTGAGTCCGTTCAGAAGAAGTTCCTCCAGGACTCCTCGAGGCGTCTCAGCTTCTTCTTCATCTCTAAACGAAACGCTCAACGGCTGAAGCTGCTGCAGGTACGTGAAGCTAACTTTCACTAGCGGTCTGCTAACTGTGGTAGCTTTAGCCTCTTAGCTTAGTTAGCTAGAAGAAAGAAAACATGGGACACAAGCTGATGTGCTGCACACGGTTTAATGTCATGTGTTCAACTCTTCTCTCTCTAGTTGGGCTTTTACATGTACAGTGTAATTCAAATATGCAGCTTTCAATACTCACACAATACACAGTGGTGTACTGTAACTAAGTATATTAACTCAAGTACTGTACTTAAGCACTGTTTTTGAGGTACTTTACTTCAGTATTAACATTTCAGGCAACTTTATACTAGTCCACTACATCTCAGGCAAATATAAGTTTTACTCTACTTCATTTCTCTTAACTATAGTTTCTAGTTACTGTGCAGATTTACTCATATATTATAATTATTGTGGAAGTATTTAAAAGGATCTATAAAATCCTAAAAAGTATATTATTCTGAAATGAGCCATTCTACACAGTTTGTACTTTTCTTTTTGGTACTTCAAAGTATATTTTGATGCCAATACTTTTGTACTTTTATTTAAGTACGCTTTGAGTTATTTTACTTTTACTGAAGTAATATATCCGAGTACTCCTTCCAACACTACTAACACACATACACCAGTACTACTTAGTAAATTAAAGTACAATTCGCTGAAAATAGGAACCGCTGTGGTTTACTTCACCGTTGTTGTAAAATATTTTATATCTGGAATTCACTGAATTATATTTAAATTTGAATGTGTTCCAGAGTTGAAAGCCTTTTATGGAGAAAGCTGATTGTCCTAATTTATATTAACAGTAAAGTATTTTACAGTTATGCTGTTATTTACTCTTTCACTGTCTTGTCTTCGGATGAATCTGGAAGGAAACGCGTTGGGAGACTACTTTGAGAAAAGCAGCTGTTCTCCGTGTGGTTGAGGACGAACACAAAGCTGCTGACTGAGCAGCGTGTGACCTGCAACATGCACACGATCCATCAGCTAACTGTGTTTGAGTTTAACTCAGATACACGATCATCTTCATGATGAAAGAGGCATAAAGTCACAGGGCTGTTTGGAATAAGAGCCTCGTTTGGTTAAATGAAAACACTGACAAACTGTTATTTTAACACTCTACTCTTTATTGCTTTTAGACTTATTAGAGGTAATTTAAATATGACATTGAAACTTACAATTGCACAGAAGAGGAACAGTTTACAACCAGTAATGCAATATATAAAGTACTATTTGCTTTTTAAAAATGTTAGAGAATAATTTAGATTATTGTCAATAAATTATACAGGATGATTTCTTTCACCTTTGAGTCAAAAGTATATAAACTGTGATTGGGTTGATCTACCATCAGGCCGCTGCATAATCACACAAATACATTTATTTAGAGAGCACTTAAAAGTGACATAAAATACCAAAATAAATGTTAAAATACATGAGATCCAGCAAAACAATCGGACAGCTCTGATAAATTCAGGTTGTGTCTTCCATAAAAGTACGTGTTTAGAAGACACTGACTCAGACAGCCTTATTTCACCGAGGAGGTCGTTCCAAAGCCTCTGGTGCTTTAGTTTAAATCGTGGACTTCAGAAGAGACAGAAGATCCTCTGCCCGAGGATCTAGAACTCCACAAAGGCTCAAACGGGATAAAATAGCCTAAAATATCATCTGGAGCCTTAAAGGTAATTGGATGTTAGAATCAGTGCTGAAACAAACGGAGTCGGTGTACAGAGTATAAAACCTGTGTGGCGTGATCGTACCTCCTGGTTCTGGAGGCCTGATGTCTGATCGCTGGTTTGTCTTCTTGACCTGAAGCGATCTAGAGATAAAGGTCTGTTTCATTAATCACCAGCTTTGACGTCACTGATCCATCGCGTCAGAATATTTAGACGCGGTTAATCAATGTCATCGCCTACAAGTCATCATCTTTGACTTCCTGCGATGGGTCTTTGTGGTCTCTGTTTTAAACTGTGTTTATTCCTCCCGTCTCTGCGTCAGTCATGGCGGTAGTGAGGTTCTACAGTAACGAAGTGGTGAACGGGCGAGCCGTGCAGAGGGCCGCCAAGCTCCACCCCCAGCTGTCCATCGCCTCGGAGCTGTGCTACAACGTGGAGCTGACGGGTGAGTGTGAGACACCTCGTAGGTCGGTGGTGAAGACGCTGTAGCCCAATCGCAGTGCCCCCACCAATCAGCTTGGCTTTTGCAACCAGTGAACATAAGTGACCATATTAGGACTGAGGTGGAGCGACGTAGACGCCGTAAACAGCTCTGGTAGAGGCCTGTCAATCACCGTGTAGCCCCGCCCTGAAGCATCCCCTGCTTTATGGTCTGTGTGACTCTAAATGGACCATCATGTACTAAATGAACATCACGCTGTATTGAAGAAGACTTGAAACTAGAGATTGAGACATAAACTCATGTTTACAATGTTTACTGAGGTAATAAATCAAGAGAGAAGTAGAGTCATGTTCTCATAGACTTCTATACAACCAGAGGAGTCGCCCCCTGCTGGACACTAGAGAGAATGCAGGTTTGAAGACTTCCGCCTCCTGGTCCCCACTAAAGCCTTGAACCCTGAACCCTCAGGGGCTTAACTGACATCGCCTGGTAAAAGGTTGAGTGTGAGAGGCTGCGAGGGCTCGAAATGGTAGAAATACAAACGGGACAACACTTTGCATGTTCTGTACGATTCTGGGTATTTATTTTATACTTTTTACTCACTTATTTGAACGTTTTCCAGGCTCTTGCCTCACGAGATGAGACTTAAATGTCAAATAATCTATTTACTCCCCCTGGTAACCACGTTTAATGTCAAATTGCTTTGAATTGTGGGTAATTTCCTCAGGCAAAGTCCTCAGAAATGTGGACCCACGGAAAGTGTTCAAAAAGGGCAACAAAAAAAAACCAACGCAAACACTCGACGGTCTGCCGGTGGGACAGGAACGCTTCTCAAAGTCCTTGTGCGGAGATTGGGCCTAAGATGCATGTAGATTCACCTTCTGTAGCCTGGAGACATTTTCCATCTGTCCACGTTGCCGTGTCCTCGTTGTTTTCCTGCTGCAGGCTGCGAGAGTCTCGGTGCCGAGCAGACGGAGGTTCTCCTCTGGTTGTTCCGTCCTCCACTGCAGGCCGAGCCGCTGTCTGACAAACCGAACCTCACTGAGGGCGGCGAGGAGAAACTGGTGGAGATTGGACCCAGGTACTCGCACAGTCTGATGAACGAGCTCTGTTACGCGCTGAGGCTCTGCTTTTGTCCTGCTGGTTTAGTGAGGCAGCAGCGAGGTGTGAGCGCCAGAAAGTGACGTAATCACAGACTGTGAATGTTTGTAACGAGGCGATCAGGGCTCTTCAGACATGACGTAGATGCTTTAGGAACAGGAAGTTAATATTTTGCAGCCAAATCAAATTGGTTACAAGATACTCAACCTTCATTTCTTCATAATGCATTTGATACTCGACTTCTTCCTTCATAGGGTTTATATAAAGGCAATGATGTAGTCCACAAATATGAGATATGATGTTACTGTTGAGGTTGGTTTCTGGCATTGTGACGGTTATACTCGTCTTTAATTCTTCACAGTTCACAGTATAGACAGAGCTGCTCACTTATGGCAAAAATCATAATCACGATTATTAAACACGATCACTCATCGACTTTATAAAGATCAGACATTTAGGAAGAAAATGTCTTTTAAACTCTTATTGTTGTCGTTTGTCTCTTCAGGTTGAACTTCTCCACCGCCTGGTCCACCAACACCGTGTCCATCTGCCAGAGTGCCGGCCTCGCTAACGTCACGCGGGTCGAGCTGTCTCGCCGGTTCCTAATCAAGGTGCTCAAACAAGGACGACTCGTCTTCTGAAGCACTGATTCAGGTTTGTGTTTTTCACTTCCTGTCGCTCAGTCTGACGAGGTCCGTCTCTCTCTTCCCCTTCAGCCAAAGAGTGGAGAGAGCGCGAAGGCGCTCGACGGAGACGTAGAGAGGCTGATTGAGTGTCTGTACGACAGCATGACCGAATGCATCTATCCACATCCCGTCACCTCCTTCAGCGTGGAAACCAAACCGCAGCCGGTGTTTGAGGTGGACGTCCTGGGGAAGGGTCGGGCGGCTTTGGAGACGGCAAACGAGGACCTGGGTGAGCCTCTCTCGACAGTCGGTCTCCTCTTCATCTTGTGTAACTCGGACCGAGGCTCCTCTTGACTGACTGAACCTTCCTCTCTCCTCTCTCCTCTCTCTCTCCCTGTGCCTCAGTCCACTGCGTAATCCGATGGAGGTAATAATGTCACATGATGCGTGACTTTATCACTTAGTCGGTTGCAGTCACAGGACAGCAGTGCTGCTGCTGATTATGTTGCACGTGCATGGATGTTTTCAGTGTGTCTGATGTGATGTGGAAGCTAATGAAACACAAACGGCTCCTAATGAAGGATGTAGACGCTGGAGACGTGAACCTGACATGTTTCCAGCTGACTCTTTTCTCACAACGGAGACAATAAGTTAAAAAAAATCTGAATTTGCTGATGCGTTTTGGGTCAGCAGTGTAATCGTAACTCAAAACGACTATTTTACGTTCTACCGCCTCTCCACGGCTGCAACGTGTTCTGATTGTGAATTCATCCTGAATACATGGCTGCGTCTGTAGTTGTCTACATAATGTTAGAAGATGGTGAAACATGTCAATCACAGTTTCTTGGAGCCCAGTGAGACGTTTCCAAATGATCATAAAAGACAACTTTGATATTTGTTAACCTGGACTCCATGTTCTAGATTTTGATACAAATACTTTGCTACTTTTATTCAAGTAAGAAAGCTCTAAGTAAAGATGTTAAGGGGTGACTTTGGTATTTTCCCATGTTTCTGGTCAACTGGTCCAGTATTGAGAGACGACTGCAGACACTAAACGGTCAATCACCGTCAATGTACGTCCACTAAA
>CM051694.1:26484259-26729259 GCA_028022725.1 Lycodopsis pacificus | reverse complement strand
GGAAGTTAACGTCACGTTATCGCCTTCAGGTAATGTGCTTAAGGAGCTCAGTGAGCCAGCGGGAGCCGAAATCTACTGCAGCAGATTCAAGGTAATCGGCACAGGAAGCAGGAACCTGTCGAGTGTTTTTAATAACCGGTTTTATTGGTCTCAGTCGTCTAAGATCTCATTTTTTAATGCTTTTTTCTTCATGTCGAAGAAGTAAAAAGCTAATGTTAGGCTATAAACAAACTACAGCACGGTCACGTGACTTCACGTCACCTACATTAAGCTAAAGGAGTCCCAGTGATGAGCTTTAGTCTCTTCTAACCCGAACAACTCGTTTCAAATCCTTTTAGCTCGTGTTAACCACTGACTCCATTTATTTTATATATATATATTGTAAAGGACCTCTGAGAATGTGTAGTGTATTTAAATAGATTGTTCCTTTTTATGTCTTTTATTTTGGACGTTTTGTCACTGCAGTCGGTGCATTTCCTGTTGCGCTTTTATTTTGAAGGTATAAAAACCGGAAGTAGGAAGCCGTTAGAAAGCAGTTAGAAAAGTCACTAAAGGAACGGAAAAAGTGATTTAACAAGGAAGATGGATACGGTTTTATTGTTTTAGCACCTGGCCGATACAGGCACAAGTTCTTACGGTGTGTTCAAGGTGTGTTCAGGGTGTGTTCAGGGTGTGTTCAATGAGTGATTCATTAAAGACTTATGGACCATCAGTTCAAGACTACAGACCATTATTCAGCCGGGATGCTACATATATATATAGATATGTTGTTTTCTTCTTCTCTGATAGAAAGGTGACCCCACACTGAGTGTGCTGGAGCTGTGGGGGGCAGAGTATCAGGAGAGCAACGCTCTGCTGCTCCGTCCGTCGGACAGGGACTTCCTGGAGAGGGTGTGTCGGAGGGAGAAGTGTCCTGTTGACTTCGTGGGAAGCATCACTGGAGACGGGAAGGCACGTTTCAGCCTGCATCAAGTCAATAAATGCGCATTAATTACACTGATCAATCGGTATTTATTTGAATCTCATTTCTCCCACAGATTGTGCTGGTGGATGACGAGGGGGGCAGTGACGATCGGGCAGACGGGGCCCGCTGTCCCGTGGACCTGCAGCTGGAGTGGGTCCTGGGCAAGATGCCACAGAAGGAGTTTAAGATGGAGCGTCTGGCACCGACTCTTCAGCCTCTGGCTCTTCCTGCCGGGCTCAAAGTCAAAGACGCTCTGGACAGAGTTCTGCGTTTGCCTGCTGTGGCGTCCAAACGCTATCTCACCAACAAGGTGTGCCTCTCACCCCTGTCTCACATCGTCTCTGTCTCTTTATGAGTACGTCTGTGCAGACTCTGTCTTCGCCCCCCCCCCTCTCAGGTGGACCGGTCTGTGACGGGGCTAGTTGCCCAGCAACAATGCGTCGGCCCTCTTCACACCCCATTGGCCGACGTGGCTGTCGTCGCCCTGTCGCCGTTCAGCCTGGAGGGAGCAGCCACGGCCATCGGCGAGCAGCCGATTAAAGGCCTGGTGTGTCCTGCAGCCGGGGCTCGCATGGCTGTCGGAGAGGCTCTGACCAATTTGGTGTTTGCCAGAGTCACAGCTCTGAAGGTGAGCGGAGAATCACGGATGCAACGGATCACAATAGTCCTTTTACAACGGATAGAGCGCACTGTCTACCGAATCAAATGACAACCATCTTCAGATTACACACGATTTGTATGAAAAGGGGAGGCGCTGCTTGTGAATAGGGTCGACGTTTTAACTAATAGATATCACCGTGAAACTGACCCAGTTGATTACCTACAATGTTATGTTTAAATATGCAAATGAGGCATTCTTTAATGCTGACTTTTGTTGAATTTAGGAGAAATCTACAGATAAACAGTAAACGCCTCAATGTGTATTTTGGACGTTTTCTTACGAGTCTGAAAGAACGCGTGTAATGGAAGCAGAACAATGTTTTTGCCCGTCGCGTCTCACCTTAAAATAGATGTCCAGCATTTCGGTAACTCTCTCGGTCGTGTGTTTCAGGATGTGAAGTGTAGTGGAAACTGGATGTGGGCCGCCAAGCTGCCCGGCGAGGGGGCCCATCTGTGGGACGCCTGCAAAGCCATGTGTGAGGTCATGGGTCAGCTGGGCGTGGCCGTCGACGGGGGCAAGGACTCTCTGAGCATGGCCGCCAGAGTGGGGCAAGAGACGGTCAAAGCTCCGGGTACGCTCACTGAATACGTTTCTATGCAGGCTAATATTCCACTGTGTCATGTAAACGGGGATATTAGCGGTTTATATTTATTTCTTTAGCCATGTAAACGGCTTAGAAGGAAAGTTGTCTCTTTCGGAATGAGAGGAATAACCGTAATATTTTGTGCATGTGAAAGGCGTCGCTGTTTGTATTTGCGTGTTCGTGAGTCTCCGTTTAACTTCCTGCCACGTCTGCATCAGGTGCTCTGGTTATTTCTGCGTATGCCGTTTGTCCCGACATCACAGCCACGGTGACGCCCGACCTGGAGGATCCAGATGGAAAAGGTATTTCACACCTGAGGGAGATGTGAGATGTGTTCAATAATGTGACGATGATATGACTTGCGATAAATAAACACATATTCAGTGCGTTTTAGCTTCACGTGTCCTATGTGCTCAGCCTGGTCGTCGTTATATTCAGAACCGGATTAGAAGCGATTATTCTGAAATGACTTTTTGACCTCTGTGTGGTACCTGGACCTTTAGTCTGTCTTCATGCGATTAAAAGCCGCAGAATTGTTGGGTATGCAGATTGCGTTGTTACTGTCGTTTCCTCATCTCACCCAGACAGCAGAGATCTTTCTCTCTTCATGAAATACTCAAAGAAATGCAGATTCCACACCCGCTCGTCCGTAACAGCCTCTGGCCCTTTTGTCCTCCGTCTGCAGGCGCGTTGCTGTGGGTTCCTCTCAGTCCGGGCCGCCATCGTCTGGGCGGCTCGGCCCTGGCTCAGTGCTTCAGCCAGCTGGGAGACTGCTCTCCTGACCTGGAGCAGCCGCAAGTGTTTACCGCCTGCTTCAACACCACACAGGAGCTCGTACACGGTGAGCTCGCTCGCGCAGGCACAGCTGAGCTGTGTTTACCGTGATTCAGTCTGTGAGCTAACCTTTCTTTAGCTTCCTCAAATCAAAGGCCACAGCTTTGTGCTGTGACACACAGCCACCTGGTGGTTTTATTGGGTATTTTCTTTATTATCGTATTTGTATTTATTTAGTCAGGATATTATTTCTCTTCCTCCAGATCGTCTGCTGACCGCAGGGCACGACGTCAGCGACGGCGGCCTCGTCTCCTGCCTGCTAGAGATGGCGTTTGCGGGAAACCGTGGGATCGATGTTGAGTTGTCATCACAGGGAGCTGGAGGTCAGTGAGCTGATGCGTTTCACACTCGCAGGGTGCGAACTGTGTAGCTGTAACCGTGAACTCATGCAGTGTTTCTGCTGCACAGTCCTGGAGCTGCTGTTCAGCGAGGAGCTGGGTTTGGTTCTGGAGGTTTCGCAGCTCGATGTCGAGACGGTGTGTCGGAGATACGGCGACGCCGGCGTGCTCTGTCATCGCGTCGGCAGAACCTGCGGCTTTGGACCGGAGGCTGTGGTGAGACATCGAGCCGCAGCACACGCACGTCGGCGCTTCTCATCTCATCTGTGGTGACCGTTGGTTCCCCTCGCTCGTCTCTCAGGTCAGCGTTCGTGTGGACGGACGGGAGGTTCTGAGAGAGCCGCTGCCCGACCTCAGAGCATCATGGGAGGCCACCAGTTTCCAGCTGGAGCGCCTCCAGGCCAATGAGACGTGTGTTAAACAGGAAGAGGAGGGGCTTGCCAAGAGGACGCAGCCCTACTTCAAACTGACCTTTGACCCCTCTGAACTGCCCAGCATCAGCCAGCTCAGTAAGACCAAAGCGGAGTGGCACCTTTTACAACGATTTAGTGTATTCAGACGTAGTGCAAGTACTCCAACTATTCTTTTGATTACTACATTAATCAGTTGTTCTATAATATGTTAGAAATAATGATATATGGCCAGAATACAAACCAGATACAATTTTAAAATCCTCATCTTTGAGCTGTAACCACTGAGTGCTTGATGCTGAATGTCGTTCTCTCTGATGTGTGTTGTTCTTTCAGGACAGCCTCGTGTAGCCGTGATCAGGGAGGAGGGCAGTAACGGAGACCGAGAGATGTCTGCGTCTCTGCACATGGCGGGCTTTGAGGTAACTATCTAGATCTTTGTTGTTGCTCTGAGCTGTGCAGCTGGTGTGTGTGACTCCTCTCTTTGTCTTTGTGTAGGTGTGGGACGTCAACATGCAGGACCTGTGCTCCGGCTCCATAACTCTGGAGTCCTTCAAAGCAGTCGTGTTCGTTGGTGGATTCAGCTACGCAGACGTCCTGGGATCAGCTAAAGGCACATACACACCCATACGTACACACACAATCATAGACCACTTTGTTACACACGTTATTTAACTCCATTCGTCCTTCGTGACAGGCTGGGCTGCTACTGTTGCATATAACCCCAAGGCCAAGGCTGAGTTTGATCGATTCCGGCGGCGGGACGACACGCTGAGCCTGGGAGTGTGTAATGGCTGCCAGCTGCTCGCGCTGCTGGGCTGGGTGGGAGAGGAAGGAGCAGGTAAGAGGCAAACTCGTACTGCAGCAGTGAGCGGTCACGATGCAACAGACATACGTGAAGACGTGAACATTATCACCAGAGAGGTGGCTGATTTTTAAAATGCTTTCTAATTCTTCCAGAGACTGAAGTGGTGCTGACTCACAATAAGTCCGGCAGGTTCGAGTCCCGGTTCGTCAGCGTTGGGATCCAGGAGTCCCCGTCCGTCTGGCTCAGGGGCATGGAGGGCTCGGCTCTGGGAGTCTGGGTCGCACATGGAGAAGGTGCAGTTCTGTCAAGTGCATCGTGTGCTCGTCCTTAACTTGTCACAAGAGTTGAACAGTTGCTGCTTGTCCTAGCATCAAGCTCTGACGGACTCATGAGTGGCTAGTTTAATTATGTCTTTGGCGAGATTGCATGAAGTTTCTTCGAGCCAGTTGCCTGCATAAATCACAGCTTGTTTTTGAGTTTAAATTAAGTGTGTTCTACGACGCCTTACAGCCCGTTGGTTTCTAGACGAGTTCGTCAATTGTGTGTTCATTCAATCACACAAATACAGCAGCGGACGTTGCAGACACAGGAGATCTGCACTCTGCTGAATACGCCCGTCTAGTTCTTTTTACTTTTACTGCAGCTGCCCTTACAAAGTACGTACTGTTGCATGCAGTATGCATTCAGTTGAGACGTACTGCTTCCTCATAACACTGCACAATGAACTTGCTGTGCAGAGGATTGTGGGTCAGAAGAGCCAGAGCAGCTTGTATATTGCTAAATGCGACCGGAGGCGGTAGAACATGCTGTTGTTTTTGGCATACTGCATTTGAGATACTTTGTATTGGAACATACTGAATATATGTGTTATACTAAATAATATTGATTTATTCTGCTGACTCATCATGTCACAGGTCAGGGTGTTCTGTAATCAACAGCTGTGTTTGATATTGATCCCCCACCTCTTTCCTTCACAGGTCTGATGCAGTTCCGTAGCTCCCTGTCCCAGGACCAGATCATCTCTGGCGGGCTCGCCCCCGTCCGTTACCTTGACGACCAGGGTCGTCCCACTGAAGAGTACCCTCAGAACCCCAACGGCTCCCCGCAGGGCGTAGCGGGGCTCTGCTCCGGGGACGGGCGGCACCTGGCCATGATGCCCCACCCGGAGCGCTGCACCCTGGGCTGGCAGTGGCCCTGGGCCCCGAGGGCCTTCAGGCCGTCCCTCACACCGTCCCCGTGGTTACGCATGTTCAAGAACGCCGCTGCCTGGTGCAGCAACACAGAGTGATGATACTCCGTTTACATTTCCGCTGCTGCCAAAGTCATGGTATTATCTTTTTGGGGTTGTGGAGGGTCAACTGAGCATAAGGCCTGTTCGCATTACTCACTGTGGTACGTTGTCTGTTTGTGTTGTTAATGATGCCTGCTGGAATACTGTATGACTTGGAGACAACTGAGGTTTCTTGTTGACTTCGTACACATTCTGTAATGTCTTTTTACAAATATGTTTCGTACCAATCAGGTCCGCGGACATTATCAGTGTTACTCTAACAAATGGATTTTGCAAATAAATACATAATAAAACAGCAGAAGCATGTGTAGTGTGATTTTAAAGAGATGCCATTTAAGTCAATAAATATTCTTTATTTTACAGAAAAACATATATCAAGTATTTACATAGTACTGACATGACGGCTTGTCTGGAGCTTGCTGAAACTGAATTGCTGCCCAGTTGGAGTAAAAATGACACTAAACAGTTTTGGGGGGTAAAAAATAAAGGATGAAATTGCGATTTACTCCCAAACAAACACTCCAGGCCTCAGGAACTTAAAGTTACAGAAGAAGAATTTGTAACAGCTGAACCAGCACACTGCATGCCATTGCATTTTAGATAACACTCTTCCATAGGCCCTGTAAACCCTTGACAAACAGGCCTGAACTGTGCTGTAGTCAATATTATTGTATCCTCTAATCCAACTCGCTACAGGCAGAAGTAAGAAATCCAATAGAAGTCTTTGTCGAACCGCGTCTGTCTACAGTGAACTCCCCATCGCTCTTCCTGAGGTCGTAGCGTTCGCAGAGCGTCCGCGTCTCTCTGGCGCCATTTGCTGGTTGACGTTGATAACGCAGATGAGGAGCAGGATGACCACCACCAGGTCATCCAGGACCCCCAGCAGTCCGCGCAGGGAGGGGTCTGTTCCCAGGGGATTTGCTGATGAGGAGGCGGGGTCCTGAGGAGTGGAGGAGATGGACACCACGGTCCCCACGCAGCACAGGGCCACCCTGAAGAAAAACAACCACACCAGACCGCCGATGGCGCCCAGGCTTCGGGCCAGTAGCTGCAGGAGAAGGGGAGCGTCGCACAGGTAGTCCGTCACCTGGAGGGGTCAGTGTGAAGAAGAGGAGATGGGTCAGATCTGGTTCTAGATATGAGCATTCAAACGTGACATATGGTGGCACATGTTAATATTAAGAGCGGCAGGAAGAATCTGGTTTTTGCAGCACATAGACTCAAGATTTCCTTTTATACGTTTTAGAGTTTGTGTCTCCTTAAAAGTGAGAATTGTACTGTACAATATATAACAATAAGACAACAAATGCAGTTTTAAAAAGTCATATTTTAGGGTTTGGTCTTGTAAACATTTGATATTTTTTCCAGACAAAAAGAAGACTTGCTATAGGACATGCACGGGTACGTTTTAGCAATAATATGGATAGCCTATAATAAAAATAGTAAAAGAATGTGTGGGAAATGCATCTGTTTAAACTCAAAATGCAGCTGTCATACTTCTACCAGTGTACTTCAACTCCGCCTTTTAGCAAACAGACCCATCATTTCATCATAAGAGCGTGTGATGGAGATCCATGTGGGAAATCAGTCGTGCACGTATTTCAAAGGAAAGGTAACACTCATCCTAAGTAGGGCAGCTGGGTGTGTCAATGCCAGCTGCGCTAACCAGACACCTCCATTGTCTGGAGTTACTGGTTCGGACCATAAATCCTTACGGTTCCTGTTACCAGACCTACTATCAGAGGGCGCGGTGGAGGATCTCTCGCCAGGCTGTAGGCTAATAGAGAGTTGCATCACCTGATACAGACACAGGTAAAGGGTGGAGGATAGGGGAAAACTACTGTGGAAAGACTTTAAGAACAGTTTCTAAGAAGGTTAGAGATAAAGTATTACTGACCCTTCGCGGGGCTCCAGAATAACGCTTGTTGTAGTCTGTGATTTCCCCGAGAACTTCCTTTGACTGACGGTCCGATCGAGTCTCGTTGAACAGGTTACACAGCACACTGACCTGGAAAATCAGAACCATGTTACTCCATGTTTCACGCTCATTCTGACCCGACTGTGTGGAGACAGTTAGATGACTTAAACGTTGACTCAAGTTAGACTCAAATTAAAACTGATCTACTGACTGTTTTCATGGACCATGCAGGACGTACCTTCTGTCTGCAGAGAGGGCAGCTGATTGCATCCAACCAGGACCCATGTCTCCAATAGGCGATCAGACAGGGAGCTGCAGAATCAAACACATACACCAACACTATTGCATCTACTGGAACATTCAACAGTTTGTACCATAATGCACTGCTTCCCAACCAGTAAGGGGGCTTCACAGGGCCTCCTTGATTTTAAAGGGTGTCAAACTACTTTTTCTAAAATATCTATTTGTCCTTGAACACGAGCAATATTCATCTGCTCTCTGCTAAACATTGCATTAGAAAAATCTGCAGTTACAACAATCAAAGAGCTGACAGAACAATGGCAAAGCATCAGGGAGGTGAAAACACTGAATTAGTCAAAAGAAATATGACTGAAAAAGAGACTTTGAGGAAACCTCATAATCTGCTTAAAATTCATCCAAATTGCTCGTTTGACACAAACGTCCTGCAGTTGCACATTCAGTATTTGGGTTAATTGTACATTTTCATTAGTTGTTCTCTACTTCTGTGAATTTGAACTCAAAGGTTTGAATTTCATCTGAGGTTCAGCTCTCTACATCTGTGGAACCGGACAGCTCAGTCTGAGGAGAACGATTTGAGGAAAGCTGTCGGGTGAGAGGCACAGCTGGAAAACTATTGAGAGCCGATCAGACAGAGCCTTCCAGGCTCGAGACACACCGATGAAGGAGCAAAGATATGAACACATCGAGGACTCTCGTACCGCAGAACAAATGGCCGCAGTTGGTCCGGACTGGGAAGCTGGCCGTCTGCAAGCAGACTGGACAACAGTCTCGGTTTACGGAGGAACCCGGCTGTGTGGCTTCCTAAAGAGATGAGAGGAAAAGAGAAGGATACAGAGTCAAAAGGGACGAGAGGTGGAAAACAGGGAGAAGGAAATATGAAGCAGAACCTTATGGGCACATTTAGTATTCCTGATATTGTGTTCTAGATCATTTCAAACAAATATAAAAGCTACACAATACAATGTGATTGGGTTAAGGTCTGGGATTAGACTTGTACACAGTGAGTTTATTAGAGTTGGAACAAACAGATCTGCACACAAAGTTAGGAGGGTTTTAGCGTTTCGAGCACCAGGCTCTCCCTCAGACTTCTAAAGAAACACACTGCTGCCTTTTGTTGCATCTCTTATTTGGTGAAGCTTTTTTCCCTTTAACAACTTATTACAAAAGTAAATAGAGAGGAGCCTCTAATTGGTAGAGTATATGACGGCTAATGAGCCCGAGTCCTTGGATGATGATCTGAAATATGCATTTATGTATATTTAATATATATATATGTATTTCCTTATGATGTTTTGACTGATAATTTGCAAGAGCAAGTGATGCAGTATATCTGGTGTGCTTGTTATATATATTTTGTTTACATGAGGCCTTTATGAAGTACTAAGTGGAGCACATGTTTTGAATACTGTTTTTTTCCTTTGAATACCATAATCTCAATATATAATGATTTTTCTTATTACTATTTGATGTGGACTATTTGCAACAGGTGTGGTTTGTCTACACATTCAGATGGACTCTCTGTCTGAGGACGAGTCTGGAGCTTGAAACGTTACACAGCATTGAAACCCTGCTAACGGGAGCTACTGTGAGCAGATCTGTCCTGCTGCTCGACACTTCTTTTTTTCCAGCACCCGCCCCATTTGGCACAGGTTTCTTTTTTATATTGTTTTATTGTTTCTTAACAGTGAGGTCATCGTCATTTATCCGGCAGCAACTCTCTCCGCCAGCCTGTGTCCCTTATAATAAAAGCAATAACAATCATCACACAGGAGTGCCTTCCAGTAATAGCATGCTCTACTGCCTGTGTGTGCTTGTCCTGTTTTCACCGTTCATTGAAGATCTCAGACAAATTTGGGAAAATGACAGAAATGACCTCGAGAGTGAAGAAGCTGCAGCTGCTTACTGAGTGTGAAAGTCTCACCTCGTGGCGGCTCGTTGACGTCGACGCTGTCTGCCCGGGTGAGCACACCGGAGATCTGGGTGACCCGAGGTGGCCTTGACCCGCTGGAGCTGCAGAGGGGAGACGGTGCGACCTGCAGCGTGACACCAACGATAACGCAGCGTGTGAGGAGACGCTGACACTGTTTGTGAGATAAGGCTGATTGAGCTCAGCTCTTTTTTCTAATTGTGGCTGACAGATGCTGAGGCACTGACAGATTAGATGCTGTGTTGAAGTCCTTTTACCCGAACGCTTTGGAAGCTGCAGTCATTCAAGATCAATATGTTGGATGGAAAATAGTGAAATGATGTAAATGGTCAAATACAATCAGGCTTTCATACCAGGCATCTTAAACAGCTTCAGCATCAACATCTTGCCTCGTTCTGTTTTCTGTCTGTAACTATGTGTTTCTTGTGTTGCTGCCTGTCTTGGCCAGGTCTCCCTTGAAAAAGAGATTTTTAATCTCAATGGGACTCACCTGGTTAAATAAAAGTTAAATTAAATTAAATTTTAAAATTTTAAAAATCTGGCTTTTGTCAGCAGATTATATTTGCAGTGATCACAGATATCAGTTTATGAAACTAGGCCGGTCATCGAAACAGATGAACAGATGAACAAATCATTCATATTTCACATGATGAAACATGTTGTTGTTGTGTTTGCTCTGGCTGAACCTCATTTTTGTGCAGCTCTTCAATGCAGCGATGAAAGGAATAAATGAACATTTCTCACTGTTTCTAGTCTGAATTACAGATCAGATGGAGCGAGCTGACATTATCCCTCAACCCCAAAACCTAAATCATCTTACGAGTACAATTGCGCAGCACAAAACCTCACTCGTGTTCCCAGAAAACAAACACAAACCCTTCAATGCTGCCGGACGTGCAGCAAGGCCAGACTCACCTGGACCGAGAGCTGTGGTACGGCCGCATAGCTGAGCCAGAAGCAGGTCTCCTAGGTCTCCTAGAAGGAAGTGAGGTGTTGCCTCAGGTAGTCACTGTCTCCTAGAAGGAAGTGAAGTTCTGCTTCACGTAGTCACTGTCTCCTAGAAGGAAGTGAGGTGTTGCCTCAGGTAGTCACTGTCTCCTAGAAGGAAGTGAGGTGTTGCCTCAGGTATCTACTGTCTCCTAGAAGGAAGTGAGGTGTTGCCTCAGGTATCTACTGTCTCCTAGAAGGAAGTGAGGTGTTGCCTCAGGTATCTACTGTCTCCGAGAAGGAAGTGAAGTGCTGCCTCACAGCATCACTGTTCAAAATAAATTGGAGTGGCCTGTTAATGATCAACAACACCCTCCAACATCAGCTGGTCTCTGATTCTGTGCTTTAAAGGAGCAGTAATGCAGTCAGATCAATAAAGCGGTGGCTTCTCTTACGAAATGTTAGACTTTGAGGGTTAAAAGTATCAGAGTCATTTCATCTAAAAACGCCCACCTCCTTTTGTGGGGGGGGGGGGGCACATGACCTACCGGCAGATGAAAGCCACGCTGTGTTTAAGTAGGTTAGATCTGACCTCGCCAATCATTTACCCAAAGTTGACTAACAGCCCCGCTTTGTATAATTCCACTCTTACCACAAAGCGTTGGTTGTGACATCACGGAGAGACGCCTCAGCCTCTCGTAGAACCACTGTAGTGTGAAGGCACGTCTCTCAACTACTAATGCATTCTGTTGTCATTCAAATAAAGTAAAAGGTTCGTCCAAATGACTCAAGATGATGCAATAAAACTACCTAAATCAATTAGCTGAGGGGAGACACCGCATGTCAATGGGGTCAAAAGTTCAACTCATACATATCACCATGAAACCTGTTACTGACATGAAAACAAGTTTTCTGAAATGTTGTTCAAATATGCAAATGAGGCACTACATTATCAAATATGTGCCAGTTTGATACTCAGACCATACATCTGAACATTCATGTTGTTGGCATATTAGAGTCAAAGGTTTTTACGGAGGGGATTTAGGATATCTCTTTGTATCGCTCCATAAATCACACAATACTGTCAACAGCCATTAAGAAATACATTTTCGCCATGTTTTTAGTAATAGAATGTTGTATAAATCAGGCTCTGAATGATATATGAACAAAGCTCTCTGTCAAAACCTTCAGGATGTAGAGAGGGAGGAAAGTGTTGGCGGATGTAAGAGCTACTGAAGTGGAGGATTCAAGAAAAGGGCCTTTGAAGATATATCTTGTAAAATGACATATATTTTGAAGACACTTCAGGTGAATAAAGTAAAAACATGAACTAATAGGTATCACCGTTAAACTTTCCCGGTTCATTACTCACATTAAGATATTTTTTTGTATTACTTGTTTTTTAATATGTTTTGTTCAAATATGAAAATGAGAAATTATCTAATGGTAACTTTTGGTGAATCTACAGACGCAGTTGGACAAAGTAGTAAAAACACAACTCTCTCTTAACGCTTCAAACAGTGAGTGAAGGTGCGATAACCAGACACATCCTGTGCTTCAGGTCATCTAAAAATAGCAGACATGAGCCAGTGAGGGTCAGGGTCTGGTAGTGACAGAGAGCAGGAGATAAACCATTGGTGCTCACCTACTGACAGCTAAACACAGCACAGAGGACGCTCCTGCCGCCCACATTGGTAAAGTCCAGTCTCAGGTCACACACACACACACACACACACACACACACACACACACACACACACACACACACACACACACACACACACACACACACACAAGAAGAGACACGGCAGGGTTGTTTTCTTCCACGGTTTCATAAGTAAATTAGCTCCGAACACGAGTTAAAAACAGCCACACACACACACACACACACACACACACTCTGACATGTAGGAATGCTTTGTGTTAAATTCAACCAAATTCAAATTGATTATGTAATAAGGCTGCATGTGATACGTCTCATCCTCTACAAGCGTTGTTTGGAATTTTCCATATTGTGGCTCAGAGAGCAGGTGACGCCTGTAAGGTTTGTTATCTTGGAGTGACTTAAAGCAGTCAGTAGCCTTTGAATTTCAATCACACACACCCTCACGTGAGATATATAAACGATAATGTCAGGAGGTTTATTGCATATGTGAGAAATGATTTATAGCCAGAGAATGGTTGGCGTGCTGCCGAGTTTTATTAGTGGTTGACTGAGGGCAGGTTTATTACAGAAAAGGCTTTCTTGGTCGTTAATGGAGCCTATAAATTAAGGGTTTAAGGGGATTAACATCCTATCCTGCACAGCCAGTTATGCAGGTATTGCTTGGAGTTCAATATCCAACTCCAAGCAATACCTGCATAGCTGGTTGTGCAGGATTATTATTTGTGTTGGCTATATGAGGTTACGTAGCCTCTTACAGTGTGTCAGGTTGTCAGACGTGAAACAAACTGCGATTAAGATTTCATGTTGGTTGAGCTATCACTTGAGAAGATGAGGGCAAGCAAAGAGAAAATAGAATTAATGTTGTTGTTTTTGATTTAAACTTATTTTCTTGAATTTCGAGGAAAGTAGTTTGATATGAGCTGTAAATTTGCAATTTTCAGTAGCCTTTATTTACATGGTTTTGGTTTTTAAACAACACGTTAAATCCATACATATATAGATATATAATCTGCAGTATGCCTGATAACCTCACTGAGTAGAGACAAGTCTTATTGTTTATTTCATGAAATAATACACATTTAACTGTGTAAATTCGGAATAAATCCATGCTACATATCCATCAATAATGAGGGGAAGCTATAATCACACAGATCAGAAATGTTTTGATTTTGGCCAGTTTAAAGAGGTGTATGAGAATCGAGGATCACGCTCACTGATTGGCTAAGGCGTGGTTTAACAGACGTCAATCTTCCCAGATCTCAACGCTGATTGGATACGACTCACTTTCAGCACAACTCGAGCCCGCAAGCGCAATAACTCAAGAAGCTGCGCCATTCACGTACATTTTACGTTATTTTAATGGCGGAGCGGCCGTCGCGGTTCCCCGGTGTACGTATTTGTCGTTGGAGAGCTACCTTTTCGGCAGCAGGTGAGGTCAAATGCAGAGGAAAGGAGCGGAAGAGCGTTGGTGACAGGTGAAGGGAAATACATTAGCTTTTAAGCTAAGAAGGGACAAATGGAGGCGAATAAAACGGAGCTGTCTGAGAGCCTCGTAATATGGGTGAGTTTATTTTTTAACGTAATGGGAATGTGTCGCGTGACACAAGGAACTACGGGTGCGATACGACATTTAACGTTCAGTAACGTGAGGAGCTTTGAGGCACTGCAGGCTAATACATATAAAGTTAACAGTTTTAAAGGTACAAAGACAACAACATCCTTCAGTTTAGTCGATCCTCGTCTGATATAGAGTTGTAATCCAATTAACCGGGCGATATATGTGGAATGTCTCCCTATTAGTAATCTTATATAAGTGAATAAATGAAGCCAACACCGGCAATAATTATTTATCTATCGTAGCGATGCTGCACCGGCACCTCCTCACGGGTGTGTGGATCCAGTGTTGGGTTAATAATAGACTGATTAGATCTCGTGTCAGGTTCACGTCTAAATCTCCCTCTAAGCCACGCGAGTTATACGTTGTTGACCAACAGTGTCACGGTTCCTACAGGTTAGATTAACCCGCGTGCTTCACTTTTTAAAGACAGAATCTGCTACTATGTCCTGAGAGGACAAACATAACGTAGACAAAAAACTACTTTAAAATATAATTATTATTTGTTTCCACTTTCACTGATTTACATTTTTTTAAATAGAGAGAATGTGATATAGATGACCAGCCTCCTCCTCCTCTCCTCTTCCTCCTCTCCTCTCCTCTCTCGCCTCTCAGCTGCAGACCTTCAACACTCCTGCGCCCTGCAGAACGGTGGAGGAGCTGACCACTGGAGCAGCAATATCACAGGCACTGCATCAAATGTGAGAGAACACACACACACACACACACACACACACAGTGTTATGCAGGTCTGCCCCATTAATCACGATACCTGGTGACTCTGCAGATACATTATGTATTTACAGCCAGTCCTAGTTTAGCTCAAGTTAGAGTTCTGATACCGATATCTGTATTGCAAACGTTCAGCATCATCTAGAATCGACCCTTACTTGTTGCTCCTCTGTGTGCTGCAGAGACCCGGCATGGTTCACTGACGGGTGGCTCGGCCGCATCAAAACAGATGTTCATGACAACTGGAGACTGAAGGTACGAGCAGTGCAGTCGCGCCCCCCCCGTCCCCGTCCCTTGTGTGCTAAATCCTCTGTTTGCTTCAACCCTCGACACTAACCTCCTTCCTGCCCAAAGGGTGCTTCTCCTGCCTTAGCCCGCTCCCTGACCCCGCGCTCTGACTCCTCTGGTGAAATGTGTACATGTATGTTTGTCCTAATATGTCGTCTACATGCAACGTCTTTGAGGAACGTGCATGCACGCCATTCTCTCTCCCTCCGTTTGGCTCCGACTGTGTTTTCCCTGTTTGCCGTTCTTCCCTCCATGCTGCCCTCTTTCACATCAGACGTTTTGACATGCCGCAGTAGGAAAATGCACAGGTGTATTTAATACAATGAATGGCGGCTGAATAGCATTGAGGTGACTCAGTATTTTGCATGCTGGGCTTACTGGGACACAAGAGTAGAAAACAATCATTAAAGGTTCTCGATACGATAGTCGGAGCAGAGGGATTGCCTCCACACGGCTCTCAACATGGAGACGGCTGAGCCGGCAGCTAACAGCGCTAACAATGGCCACAGTGCTGACAGAGCTAACTCTGCTCTGAATATCTAATTTAGCACATTTAATGTTATTAACTTGTCAAAATGTCTACTGTGAAAAAGGCATATTTCCACTTGAAAAGTCTTGATTTCGTCACGGCATGATCATCAGTTATGTTTGAAGTGAGTCTCTGTTGTGAGTTTGTCTACAACTACTATTTTGACTCTGAACTAAGTTGATAACATTTTATAATCTCGTGTGTGTGTGATCTCAGATGAACAACCTGAAGAAGATCCTGCAGATGGTGCTTGATTATTACAATGAGGTAGGTTGAGTTTGCACCGTTGATGACTGGGAGTAGGTGAGACTCTCGTGTGTTCGTTCAGTCCTTGTGGGAGTTGCAGTCTGCACTGTTTACATACTCCAAGCCCCAGGAGCCGAGCAGTTCAGAGCAAAACAAGCGTCAAGCGGTTTGAGCCTGCTACACAAAACATCCATAAATCTTTATATCCAATTTACTAAAAAACACACAGTTAACATGTTTAATTCTTCAATCTTCTTGGTTGCAGCAAAAGTCTACTCCCACAGCTGTTGACAGGTTGAGCTCTTAAAGTCACAGGCTGCTATCTGTCTCTGTGCCATCAGGTCTTAGCCCAGGAAATGTCAGACTTCTGCTTGCCCGATCTGGCCGTGGCGGCCGAGCATTCCGACCCCGTGGAGCTGGGGAGGCTGCTGCAGCTGGTACTGGGCTGTGCTGTCAGATGTGAGCGTAAACAAGGTACGTGGCTGCACCAACAGATACCTGAAGGTGAACGTGTCCGGTGTGGATGGAGAGGGGGTTGTCCCATCAGAAATCCTGTTGGGTTAATAAGGCCCGCGCGTGTGAACAGTGTTTGGTTATTGCCCTGCCAAGCCTCGGACAAAAGAAGAGCCCGTCAGGCGGCCCGGCTGGGGAATCAATGACTGCAGTGTTGCGTTACGTTAACCTAATGAACCACACAGTCGATGATTCATGATGTGCAGTCGGTGAGTGCCTCTTCTCCTTCTATTGACAGAATACATTCAGATCATCATGACCTTGGAGGAGTCTGTGCAGCATGTGGTCATGACAGCCATCCAGGAGGTCAGTCCATCCCAATATCACACGCCTCCTTCACTCACTTTACAGAGAGGGGGAACGAGGGGGGGGAACGAGAGGGGGAAGGAGAGAGAGAGAGAGAGAGAGAGAGAGAGAGAGAGAGAGAGAGAGAGAACGAGGGGGGGGAACGAGAGAGAGAGAGAACGAGGGGGGGGAACGAGAGAGAGAGAGAGAGAGAGAGAGAGAGAGAGAACGAGGGGGGGGAACGAGAGAGAGAGAGAGAGAGAGAGAGAGAGAGAGAGAGAGAGAGAGAGAGAGAGAGAGAGAGAGAGAGAGAGAGAGAGAGAGAGAGAGAGAGAGAGAGAGAGAGAGAGAGAGAGAGAGAGAGAGAGAGAGAGAGAGAGAGAGAGAGAGAGAGGGGAACGAGAGGGAACGAGGGGGGGAACGAGAGGGAACGAGGGGGGGAACGAGAGGGGGGGAACGAGGGAACGAGAGAGGGAACGAGGGAACGAGAGAGGGAACGAGAGAGAGGGAACGAGAGAGGGAACAAGAGAGGGAACAAGAGAGAGGGAGAACGAGAGAGAGGGAGAACGAGAGAGAGGGAGAACGAGGGGGAGATGGAACGAGAGGGAACGAGGGGGGGGAACGAGAGAGAGAGGGAGAGAGAGAGAGAGAGAGGGAGAACGAGAGAGAGAGGGAACGAGGGAGGGAACGAGAGAGAGAGAAGGAGAGAGTCATTAACTGTGTGCCATGTTGTCCTCCAGCTCATGAGTAAAGAGGTCGCGGTCCCGTTTGGAGCAGAGCTGTCGGGGGATCTGGAGCAGCAGGTCAGTTTTATCATCACTGAGGTTCCTAACCGGGAGATCTTGCTTTGTTTTAACAGTACTTTCTGTGTAGTTAAACGTGAATTAAAAAATGAAATCCACAAAATGTATTCTGATTATAACTTAAACCACTCGAATAGGAGCGAAATAAGAATCTCTCAACAGTACGTAACATTCCAACATTAGAATGATTATTTTCATATTTCTTTATTTGCAGCTAATGTCTGAAAACTCTTCTCAGTGAAGTATTTGGTTTGTAAATCATTATAAGATTTAAAATAGGTTATCTGGTGTAAGCAAATGTCAAAAATCCTAAATGTGTTCAATGTGTTACGCCATGAAATGCAGAAAGACGTCTCCAGCCTCACCTTGTAGAGGCACACTATGACCCGACACGGAGAGTCATTCAGTGGATCTGTATCTCTGCTCGCACTGCGTTCTTATGTCAGTGTTGATTCATACATGTATTCTGAGGCTGTTGCACGATTACATCAATGAATTCATTTGCATGAATAAACATGTTCACAGCCTCCGTCGTCACTCCATCCTGGCGCCCGGCCTGTGTTTGAAAGCCTTCTGTGACTTCTGATTCTGCATTGTAGAATCAGTGTTTTTCTAAACCTAAACCAAAACCTTTCTATGTAGTGTGCACCGCTTGCTTCAATCACAATATTGAATCAGTGTGACTGTATACGTGTCGGTTAATTCTGCTTTTTCTTCGTGTGTGCAGCTGAAAAAAGCCCTGGAGGAACTCACTGAACTTCTGGCAGAGAAGGAAGCGTTAGCCCAACGCTGTCAAGAGCTGGACATCCAGGTGAACACAGGACTCATCCACGCACGCTTCAGTGTTCCTACAGAAAAACACAACATTACTGTAATATGATTCAGTTACAGCCGTGTAGCCTCGCTGCTTTCTATAGGTTTGCCGATAGTCAGATCTGTGGTACAGTGTAAACAGGAGTTGTGTGATCCGCTGTGATGCTTGGCTCCATTGTCTGGAGCTGCTGTGGCAGAAGGACTGTGGGCTTAGAGTCTGCGCTCCGCTGGCCCCACTGTGGCAACCGGCCCATCCTCTGCCACTGCTCGAGGGCCTCGCTCAGCCCCGTACAGCCGACACGCAGCTCAGGCTCAGATCGACTGTTCAACTGGACTCTCGGCAGATTGAGTTGTTCTGTCACCAGTGTTGCTCGTCTCTGGCCGCGGCGAGGTAAGTCCGACACGGCCGAACTAAACCCGTCTAAAACGTCGACTCTAACTCGGCTAACAGGCGGCTCGGTCGGGACTCTGTCCGAGGCGAGTCACGCGGTGTTTAATATGTTGTGTGTTCGTCCAGTAATTCACTCAGGATCATCTGCCTCATCTGTCTCAACACCCATTCCGTCGTCTTCTTTTGGTAAAAGCAACGTCTAATGACGCATCATGTTCTCTGTGACACTGAAGTTTGAAGGATTAGACAGTAGAGTTCAAGATACGCGTCAATATTGTTTTCCATAGATATTCAGTTTACTTGTGATAATGATGATTATATCTTCTAGTTTGTACAAAACTATCTTGTGTACTTTGATGATTCCAAGCAAAATGAACTGAACGAGTTATTGAAGTTTCTTTATTTTTCCATGTCTGACAAGTTTGGTCCATTGTAATACTATTTATAATAATAATAACAACATCATGTTAGTTTGCATACAACGTATGTTCCTGAACAATGTGTCCCAGCCCTACCTCGACGTATAACTCCTCCAGGATGTTTTCATCGAGCTTGTAGTCGTGTTGTATGCAGGCCGGTTAATCTCAGACTAGTAGTCCGGTGTCTGCTGGTAAACACCAGGATGTGAATGATGGGTGAGGAGTGAAACTAACTAACCGTGTGTTAACATGTCTGCTCTGCTTCCAGCATGGATTAACTGAGCTGTTTGCTTTAACAGCTGGGAGAGGAGAGCGTTACCTCTAATCTGACTGCTGATGCTTTGCATGAAATAATTCACCCAAGACAGATGTTATGTCGCATATTCTTGACACAAATATATATTTCACCTTTAAACGGATAGTTTGGATGATTTGAAGTGGGGTAGTTTGAGGTACTTGTCTGGAGTCGGTGTGTTAAGATTAGATCCATCGTTATTCATGTGTCCAAAACATTTACTAAATGGGAAAACGTATTAGTTTGTCTGTTTCTCCAAACTGGGGGTTTGTCATCCACTATCTACTGTGGCCTCCGGATAAGTGCCTCATCCAGCCCCACTGCAATGTGTCAGCTATACCTTCTGACGTTGTTAAAAGTGTCTTTTGTGAGAGTGGCTCTAAAGCGCGTTGTACCCGGACAGGTGGCTGTTCTGCAAGAGGAACGGAACAGCTTATTGGCTGAGAACGATGTCCTAACGGACCGAGCCAATCAGCTGGACACGTTCGACGACCCGAGCACCCCCTCGGGAAGGAAACACAGCCAGCTGCAGCAACAGCTGGAGGCGGTGCAGGAGGAGAACTTCAGGTGTGGCCACGTTCTGCTTGAATGCACCTGCGTCGTGTTTTGCATAAGTCTGAACGATCGCGTGCCTCTTTCAGGCTGGAGGCCGCTAAGGATGACTACCGGATCCACTGCGAGGAGTTGGAGAAGCAGCTGATCGAGGTGCAGCACCGTAATGACGAGCTCACCAGCCTGGCAGAAGAGTCCCGAGCCCTCAAAGACGAACTGGACGTTCTGAGGTTTGTGATCAAGTATTTAAACTGGAATCAAAAGGTTTTTCAGCTACTTTCTGCTGTCAAAGGAGCAGCATGCAAAATATCAGAATCTGAAACTAGCAGTCTGCTGAGCTACGTGGAGAGGGAAGGTCGGCTCGTGATCTCGCTGATGAGCTCATTTCTGTTTGAGGGCGAGCTAATCGGTAAAACGAGCTGATGTTCTCTCTCTACTGGCCTTGAGAGAGTAGGCTCACCTCTTGCATGAATAACAACCAAAAAGAAGCAGGAAAACAACATCAACGCAATTTAATATTCCAAAATGTAACCGTTGTTCATCCGTGTGAGCGGAGAGACCAGAGATCAGACCTGAAGGTGGAAGATTCTTCCTCCTGAAGCAGTTGAAACCAGCTCTTGGTTGATATCTCTTGCTGTTGGTCTTGTGTTCGTGTGCTGTAGGAACTGCTCGGATCGGGTGGTGATGCTGGAGGCCTCGGTGGACACGTACAAACGTAAACTGGAGAACCTCGGTGATCTGAAGAGGCAGATGAAGCTGCTGGAGGAGAACAACATGACCTACATGCACAACACGGTCAGCTTGGAGGAAGAACTGCGCAAGGCCAACGCTGCCCGCGCACAGCTGGAGACCTACAAGAGACAGGTGAGCCGAGGGACAATTCACCTGTGGTGAGTCTCTCACACGGTCCAGAGTTTCCTTCAGTCCGACGTATTCCTGTTGTTGCGTTGCTGTCGCTCAGGTCCAGGAGCTGCACGTGAGGTTGTCTGAGGAGTCGCGGCGAGCCGATAACCTGGCCTACGAGATGAAGAAGTTGGAGGAAAAGCACGAAACTGTGATGAAGGAGAAAGAGGTGAGGCAGCTTTTGGAATGTGTCGGGAAGAATCGGCAGAAGGATTTATTTTTGTTTGTACTCTCGCTGTAGTAAAATCCTTTCGTGTCATTTGGACTGTTGTTGTCACACATCGGTCCCTTTCACCTGGATTTGTTGTAGTTGGAACGATTTAAAGTCGGCGTTTAAAAACCAGACGGTTTGGTGTACCGGTAGTCGTGACCTCAGACATTAAGTCAACCTTCTGTCACTCAAGTATGACTCAAGGATTAAAAACTAGACGTGGAGAATTTCATGCTCCACACATCTGGAACAAACTCCCAGAACACTGCAGGTCTGCTGCAACGCTCGCTCTGTTTTGATCTATTTGATCTGGTTTTTATGTTCTGTTATTTTGTTTAATGACTGTTTTTAATTGTATTTTTAAAATGTGTTTCTGGAGCACTTTCTCGACGCTTTCAATGTTTTACGTGAAGCTCTTTGAGTTGCCGTGTGAGTGAACTCGCCTTGCCTCCATCAGAGGACCATCATCGAGAGAGATTCTCTGAAGGAGATCAACGAGGAGCTGCGATGCACTCAGGCTCAACAGCACCAGCTCTCCCAACCAGGTGTGTGACTGCAGCCGCATATCTGACAGTGAGGGCTTTGACACTTTGATGTTCTAAAGCGCAGAAACGTTTCCTCCTGCAGGGATTCTTCCTGCTAGCAGCCCCAGCCATGAGAACCTGGCAGCTGAATTAATACCCATTGAGTACAGGTAAGAGACACTGATTCTGTCAGTGTGTGTGTGTGTGTGTGTGTGTGTGTGTGTGTGTGTGTGTGTGTGTGTGTGTGTGTGTGTGTGTGTGTGTGTGTGTGTGTTACTGACCCTGTGTGTGTGATTGTTCAGAGAGCAGTTCATCAGGCTGCAGCATGAGAACAAGATGCTGAGAGTGCAGCAGGAGGAGTGTGAGCGGGAGAAGATCGCTGCGCTGCAGAGTCAGCTGGAGGACGCACACAAGACCCGCAGCGAGCTGGACACGGAGAACAGGTAAACGCACTCCTGCCCTTCTTCCACCAGAGGCCTTTCTGTTCTGCCTTTTTGGAGGCTTTATCGTATCCCAAAACTCCCCAAATTTGGCGTCCTCGAGTACGAGAGAATTGCTCGCTAGCGCTCCTTCGATGACTTAAGATCTTACAGACATAAGCAACGGAATGAGCTCTACATGAACCCTCTTGGACCCCTAAACTCAGACTACTAACATTTTCGGTAACACTTTATAAAAACTACACGCTATGAAGCATTAGTTAAGTGCGAGCAAACACTTAATTCATCATTCATGAAGCATTGTTCGCTTTTGAATTAATGCAAATTAGTTCGTCCGCTCCGGTGTCACGTTTCCATCACTGCTGATCAGAGCTGGAGCTGATAAATAAATACACGAGACGACTGCAGAGCTGTGAATAAATGCCGGTTGTAACCTTTCCCACTAGAGACTACCGTTAGTGTTCGTGGGTTTTTTTGTCCGGTGGGAAAGCGGCTCCGATCGCTCTTAAATCAGCGACAGCGTGATGTGACGGAGGTTTATTTTCCACAGCCATTGGCTGCTTCGCTGATGTTACCTCTGCTGTGTTTGGTTTGCTGATGTATTGTGTTCCTTTTGTTAATACTTTTAATATTTCCGTCCTCTTCAACCTGCAGATTGAGTCGGGAGCGGATCAGTGAGCTGCAGCAGCAGGTGGAGGACCTCCAGAAGGCTCTGCAGAGTCAGGCGGCCGAACCCGATGATGTGAGCGCTGGCACACACACAGTTAATCTTATTACGCTGGTCAGACTTTGTGCTGGCATGGCATTATGGAAGGAAATCACATTAGTGCATGTTTTCAGACTAAAAGTTCAACTTATTTCGACGTCATTTGCTGTCAAAAGGGTTTTATTTTACGTTACACAATTCATCAAATCTAAGCGTTTTAGAAGCGTTGCATTTCCTCTTTTTTTTTTTTTTTTTTCAGTCAAACCTGAAGCGGAAACTCGATGCGCACATGTAAGTGTGAACTATGTGTCAACCCTTGTGTGAGAGAAGTGCAATGAAAGCACGTGTCCTCCAGTAGAGGGAGGTAAAGGAACAGCTTGTGTCTCCTCAGGGTGCAGCTGAACGAGGCTCAGGACGAAATCATGAAGAAGAAAGAGCTGCTGGAGGACCTTCAGCCCGACAACACTCAGACCTGTGAGGATAAACGTAGCCTTCTCTCTTCGCGTAGCTTCAGCAGCAACATTATGACTGTGGTGAAAACCTCTTCATGTCTCCTTTGCCTCTAAGCCTTGAAGCTGGATGAGCTGAACGCCGCTCTGAAGAAGAAGGACGATGACATGAGGGCCATGGAAGAGAGGTACAAAATGTACCTGGAGAAAGCTCGCAATGTGAGTGAAAAGATGTATATACGTACCGGTATATGTACTCTTTTTATTTTTATTTTTTATTTTTTTATTCCAGTAGTTTGATCTGATTTCAGAAAGGTCCTTTTTATTTGTGATGAGATGAACAGATTTTAAGAGGTTTAAGGATGAGGAAGGGTTGAGAGGACGAACGTGAGTTAATTGTTTAACGTATATCTGATTGGCAATGGGACGTTCTGTTTGAATATAATTGTTTATGAGTTGTGTGTGTGTGTGTGTGTATATATGATAAATATTGATCAATGAAATTGTGCTTGTAGGTTATCAGAGCGCTGGATCCTAAACTGAACCCAGCCACCGCTGAGATCCAGGTTCTGAGGAGCCAGGTAGCAGATCGGGACAAGCAGATTCTCAACCTGGAGGTAAATCAGCCTCTCTACTCGATCACAGTGTTTGTTTTAAAGATTTGCTTGATTGTTTTTCAAACCTGACTCGTGTTTCATTGATCTGTCTCTGCAGCGTCAATGCGAGCAGGCCAAGCTGAGAGAGTACGAGGAGAAGCTGGTCGTCACTGCGTGGTACAACAAGGTCAAAGAAATTCACGTTCTCTGATGTTTGTCCTGCTTTTTATTACTCTAGTGTTCAGTTCAGTCACTTTCTTTACCCCCCGGATGGGGAACTTGATTTTCCATTGTGTCGACATGCTGTCTACACCTCAATGGGATCTGAACCCAACGCGAGCCGGGCCACCTCTGCATGTGGTCTGGCTGAGCGGATCCCAATGCGAGCAAGATCCAATCCCCGAGCGCACAGAGTTAACTGTAAACGCATCCTGTGCATGATCGGATGACACAAGTCTCATTCAAAGTCCGAGTATAACCAGGGCCTAATGTAGACCTGGTCTTGTGCAGAACCTGCTGGTCAAGGAGGTCTGTGGGAAACTTGCAGCCACCTCCACGATAAAGCGGAGGTGTCTTTTTGTCCCTGATGTTCAGGTTATTATACCAAGCAGTCAAAGTAAGAGCAGGTTCAATAAAAGCCTTAAAAAACAAAGACAACAATTCCCCGTCGACATGAAAACCATCTCACTTCCTGATGAAGAAAGAGCTGACGCTCTAAATGTGTCTGTCTTCGTCCTCAGAGTCTGAACTTTCAGAAGCTGGCGATGGAGTCCCGTCTGGGCGGCTGCACCTCCTCCGTGCTGTCCCCCGGCCAGTCCTTCCTGTCCCAGCAGCGGCAAGTCTCCAACGCCCCGCGCCGGGCGCTTTCCATCAGCGTGCCTGCCGCTACCTCCAACTAGACCTCGTCAAAAGAGTCCCGCGTCTCACCTTTCATTCAGTCGGGGGACGATTACCCTCCCTCACTCCCTCCCACCGGCGAGCACTACAAGTGACCTTAAACACACCTGCCCTCGCAGCTCGGGGGAGGGGTCACGGATCAGCTGATCGATGAGCGCCTGCTGATCGAACGCGACCTTATTGGTCACAAACCCGAGACTACAGCTCACTGTCCCACACGACACGGGCTACAGGCGGCCCTCTCACAGGACAGGAACCAACCACCTGCGTTTAAATACGCTGGCCCGACCCGTAGACTTGGATCTTATTTCCCTTCTGCCCTGTGTGTTTGCTTTGCAGCTCTGCTGAATACTTTGCAATCAATATAACCTTCAGTCTCTTCTATCCTTTCATGATGAATGAGAGGAATGTTAACCAATGCTTCACTATTTTATTCTGAATTGGAGCCCGTAATATATATAGATGTATATATGAATGTGATTTTTAAAAACTTGAATTCTAACGCCAACTAGCTTCAGATGATTGTTGATTTATGGGAACGTAAACCATCACGCTATGCAGTGCAGTTAAGGAGTACCGGTGTAGTCGCCCTGCAGACTGATGAAAAGACAAACGTGCTTCAGATGTCTCTGAGAGTGATCGCTGTATTTGGTGCTGGCCGCCAACTGCTTTAAAGCATCACTCACATATTCTTATTTTGTTTTTTTACTAAAATGGAACAAGCTCATTCTGAAAATCAAATAAATCACATTAGAGTAATATTTCACCCCCAACACGACCATTTGCATGTCAAGTACTCCCCGTTTGTTACTTTAAACTCTTAAAGAAAACGCTTTTCTCTCGTGCCTCCACGGTAAACAGAGGATCAAAAAACAGAGAAAAGTCGTGATGAATTGGAGTAAATGGATGAACAACAAAACTTTATCAAAGCATCTGAACGCTCACACAACTCGTGCTGTACGAGGCTCACTTATTCCCAGACGCACGCGTCTTCATTCAGATCGCTCTCTTGCTTGTGCAGGTCCACTGCCTGACGTGTTTCCAACAGGCCCACTGTATCGACATCTTCTGTATTGCTGAAGTGTGATTTGACTTCCTCTAAATGGAGACTGGCGGGCCTTACTTATTCTCCGTCTTGAATCTGATTTAGCGGTGAGAAATCAAATCTGTGAAGGTGTGCAGCTGTAATGTGAACACGATTTTAACACCAGCTTCTGACTGCAAATTGTAACCGAATGTAAATGACTGATATTGTATTTAATCGTGGATGTTTTCAGGCTACTTTGGTGGAGGTTGCGAGTGAAGAGCTCTGTTGTAGAAGCAGGTGTTTCCTTTGATGTTGTGGGTAACTAAGTCTTAAGTTGAGCATGAGACGGGTGTTGATTACCTCGTTTGCAATAACGCTGAAGAGGAATTCCGTTGTGGCGGTTTTGTGATCGATGGACGTGTCAAAGCGCTTTTCTTTTCCTTCGCAGTGGATGATTCTCGTAGGTTGCCGATTCAAACGTTCATTTGTATGAAAATAAGAAGTTCAATCAAACGTAGCGCAGAGACTACATGTGTTTGTGTGTAAATGAAGAAAAGTGAGGAAGGCATTATGGATTTTCAGGAATTCAACATTTAAAGCCTTTGGTTTTCTTGTGAATAAATCAAATAAATAGTTTTTCTAAGCGTGTGTTTTACGTTCAGCAGCATCCATCTCAGTTTGGGTCCAATAGATGAGAAGGGTGGAGATTTAAAGAAGCTAAAATCATTTCATTTCCACGCGGTTCAAACCTTTTGACACGCAGCTGTTTATTATTTCACTCATCAATGCTTCACATGTGGCAATAAAGCGCAAATGAACCCGATCAGGGTTGATTCTGCCAAACAAACTGTCGGTGACCGACTTCCAATACGTGGACATAACGGACATAACGGTGTCAGTGTTTGAAAAACGATAGCTCGTCACATGTCACACATCATGTGACAAAGCATGCTATAGTTCCCCTGATGTAGAACATTTCTTTATGCCACTATCTATAGATATAGATGTAGATGTAGATGTATAGGATAGGTCGCAGGGTTCAGCGGGCTCTGGTGTAGATCTTGAAGGGGTACGGTGTGCGTGTGGCTCCAATGATTCCCTCTGTACTCAGCTCGACTCCTTCCAGTGTGCTGAAATTCAATTTCTGAAACAAACTGACGAAAAAGAGAAACAGCTCCATTCTTGCCAGGCCTTCGCCCGGACATGCACGTTTCCCTGGAAAAGGAGAGCAGAGATGCACAAGAAGGTAGGTGAGAGCGTGGGAAGTATTTCCTCGTATACTCTTATTATTTAACATCTTCTTTATTTTTAAATGTTTCTTCCCTTGTTGTTAAAATGTCTAAAAGTTGATTCCTTCAGTTGAGTAAAGGCTGGACACTACAGGCAAAACATTACCATATATATATATATATATATATATATATATATATATATATATATATATATATATATATATATATATATATATATATATATATATATATATATATATATATATATATATATATATATATATATATATATATATATATACACACACACACTAGTCATTTTAGTTCCATATCTTCTTTGGTCTACGGAAAGAAAAAAATCCAAAATCAATATATACGTTTATTTTACTACTTTGTCTGTTTGCGTCTGTAGATTTCTCCTAAATTCACCAAATGTTAGCATTAGATAACGCCTCATTTGCATATGTATACATAACATTTCAAAAAACTTGTAATACAAGAAAATAATTGTGTTAATGTCAACTGGGAGGCTTCGCGGTGATATGCATTAGTTAATAATGTTAACTAATGCATATCACCACGACATTATTACCCAGTTCACCTGCAGTGTCTCCGCTACAGTAACCAGTTAAATGTGAGCGTTACCTGCAGAGAAAGGTAAAAATGCGTCCCTCCTCACAAGCTTCCCTCCAGCATCCAGGAAGTGTTCGGGGTTGAAGGTGTCGGGAGTTTCCCATGCAGTCTTGTCAAACAGCACAGAGGTCAGGTTGGGCATCACGGAGGTTCCCTGCACGCACAAAGAGACGGGAATCAGTTCGATATCGTTGAAACAAAAGGCTCAGAAGAGATCCGTGGATTGTACCGCTGCAGCCGATGAGGTGTGATAAGGGCGGAGACTGTAAAGAACGCTGATCACAAGGTCTCTGCTGAACGGACGTCACAGGAGAGTTGTGTTCCTACATTATGTTAGCTCAATGAATGTCATGTCAGATGTTCATATCATGTTCTCTCATTCATTTCAGGGGTTTGTCTGTACAAAATGTCACCACTTCATCAATTTATCCGATTAGACATTTGTGTGAAATGTTCATAATTAATCCAAGATATTTATTCTTTAGTTATGGCCACGTCTTTTTGAGGTGACAACGATCTTTGGCCACCAAATTGTGATCAGAGTTTTGAGTCCAAGTGGTTGTTTGAGCCAAATTTGAAGACATTCCCTCCAGAAGTTCCTGAGATATCTCGCTCATGCACGGGGCCGACCGACGAGCCGAAAGCATAATGAGTAAAATAAAACGAACAGAAACAAATCGACATCCCCCTAACCAGCCATCCAGTGGTGTATATTACTTTCTGCTGCTTTATACAGTTCAGTACCTTCTTACAATACAACAAATGTATTTTAGCATGTTTCCCGTTTCCTCTTCTTTGATTGTAAATCTCCAGGTGATGTCAGGACATTCAATGTTTCCTGCAGTAACCTTAGCCTAGCTTAACATGTATGACATCACAAACTGCACACAATTACACTTTGCTTTCTGTTGAATGCAGTTGTTTCACAATATGTTATCCTTGAGGCTCCCCTACGTCTACCTAAGAAAAGCTAAAATCCTCGATTTGCACAAAGTGAGTCAGCGTCTTAAATGAGTCGGTTTGTTTTTACTAAACAAACTTTCTTTAATGGCTCAGTTTCATCAACATAAATAAATTACTTTGGGACTTAAAACGCTCTGGAGCAATTGGAAATGTCTGAAAAAAACCCAACGCAGGAATCTAACTACTCGTATACTAGAATACTAATCTTCCTCTGACACTGTGCACAAATACCCGGTTTAAACAGAGTGTGGACGACGATTTCTGACAAATTTCTGACAAATTTCTGAGGACAAATTTTTAAAAAGTCTTAAATGCAGACTTTTGTTTAACGTCTCCAGTGAATGTGTTGTTGTGATTTTAGTTATACATGTGGAAATCCATTTTTGACAACCTTACAGTCCCTGCTCGGTAGATGCACCTTGGGTATGAAGTAACCGCCCAGCGTCGTGTCCTTGGCGGCCACTCTGAGTCCATTGAGAGGAACAATGTTTCCCATCCTCTGGATCTCGTGGATGACGGCGTCTGTGTAGGGCAGGTTGGGTCTGTCTGCCATCGTGGGCTGCCGGGTCTGTCCGATCACTCCGTCTATCTCTGCCTGCACTTTGTCTTGGAAGTGAAATAAAAAGACGTTTAATTGATCAATTAATGTGACGTCTTTGATCTTAAGCGTGTTCTGTCTCCAGCATCTATTAATCGACTTCTTGTGCTGCTGCTGTGGGACTCTCATCGCAACACCCACCCTGGATATGAGGGCTCCTGATGAGGTAGATGAGGCCCCACTGCAGGGTCTTCGAAGTGGTTTCGCTACCAGCCAGGAACAGATCCAGACAGCACAGAACCAGGTTGCCATCGTCGAAACCCAACTCACTGTTTCTGTTGCGCTGTTGAGCAAGGCGGCGGGACAAACGTACGGTCAGTTAGTTTTTCCGCATCTCGTACGTATCGATTGGCCGAGTCAACATTGTAAACGCTATACTTTCTCCTCTATCAGGAAGACGTCGATGTAATCTCGTGGGTTGCCGGGGTCCAGGTCCGACCTGTGCCTCTCTACCTCTCGCCTGATGGAGGCCTCCAGAGATTTGGAGCTGCTGAAGATGCCATTGTGAGGCCCCGGCAGGTGTTCCATCAGCGCTGGGAACGCATCGTATAGCTGTTTGGAAAGTAAACGGGTTCTTCAGTGGTGTTGTTTAAGATCACAATATTTTACTTCAACTTTCATTTGACAGATTGACAAATCGGACTTGCATACAAGACTATTTTATCAACTGATAATTAGATATAATCAAACGTTTGGACATGCTGGTTCTGATCCATGTTATGAACGCCTTTAGCCGTGTGAAGTTGCTGCTTGTGTCTCAGCTGCTGTGCATCTTACGAGAGCCCATATGGAGCCCTCCAAATAGGCCATCTCAGTCAGATCCTTCAGCATGCTTTGGAAGTTGTGGTCGCCGTAGTCGAACCGTCTCCCAAACACTATCTGGCAGATGATGTTGCCCACAGCATTGTTCAAGAGGGGCACCGGGTCAAACGGCTCACCTGAGCAGAAAGAAATGTCTTGAGTGTATTGTTGCTTTTCATTCTGTTACATTTAGTTCTTTTTTTTTTTTTTTGCCAACCTTTCTCCTTCTCCATCGCCTCCTGCAGACGATGACTCTCCTCACAGATGCTCTGCTCCATGGAGCTCTTGGCCAGGCCAAAGGTACGCAACGTGGCCATGGCAAGACGCCGCTGTCTCCTCCACACTTTCCCGTTACTGAAGAAAAGACCCGCTGAGACAGAGAAACACCGCATGACATTACTACGGTAGGGATCAGCAGGCAGGTTGGCTTCTTGAACACTGATGTGCTGCATCTCCGTGTGATTCACCTGAATTCCCTGAATAAATTCGGGTCACCATCGAGCTGTAAGGCCGGTCCACAAAGTTGTCGGCCTGTGTCACTATGGCTTCTTTCACCATCTTCCACCCAGACACAAACACTGTTCTGTGTCTTCCCAGACGTATGCAGAACACATTCCCATAAACATCAGCTAGCTGTGGATGCAGGGGCAGAGGATAAGTGGCCTGTTGTCCAGCATGTGACTCTGATAAGATGCATATTTCAAGACAATGGTTTCTGTGACACTGACAAACTATCAGTAGCTTTTTACCATTGTTTTCTACCATAAATGTTTTAATATTTTGTTGATGCAGATTTATTTAGTTTGCCCTTTATTTGCGGATCTGTCTCGACTACATGCTAAAGTAGTGCAGGATATAGATAATAGGAATCTTCCTTCCACTTTTAGCTCCAGTTTTCACAAAAAACACTTCCTCATAGAATGAAAATATGATCGTACCTTGGTTAAGTAAATGTGAGGCTGTTTAGATTCAATGTTGAATATGTTTCCCAAAAGAGGGAGAGATGGTGGTCCCGGTGGAAAATTGGGTGGATCCTTTTTGTTCCGAAAAGACACCGCGAGGAGAACGGCAAAAGTAAAAAGCAGCATTCCCCTCAGATCGAGCCACAGAAACAAATCACACAGCCACATAGTGAGGCAGAGAAGACGAGCAGGGGACCGATGAGGTTCACTTGCTCTGGTACTTTGCTGACTCACGACATCTGTGGATGTAATGACCGTTGTGTGTGTGACAGAGAGCGAGGACACGCCTCCATTAACCAAATACAGAGTAAGAATAAACTAAAAACCGGCCCAAAGTTACACACCATAACAAAGCGGGAGCATCAGACAATAGTCGTTCAGCTGCTGTCCCATAATGCTGAATGTAATGTGATATATATCTTTGGCTATTCTGCTTAAATTTCCAGAAAAGGTCGGGGTAGCCATTGTGGTGTGGACGGCCCACAGAAACCTGTAGTTTATCTACTGCCCCCATCTCATACCACCCTGGATCCAACACTATGAAGCCGGATTAATTTTCCCACCTGTTACAGTCAGAGAATTACCTTTCCCTACCTGCGAAACTATCAATCCGACTGAAATCCTACTGGTCGCTTAGCTTCTTTTAAATCACATATTTAAATGTATTTAATTCTAGGTTAATTTTCGTATATCAGCATACATCTTAATATATTGTCAGACACAGCAAAACAAAAATACATGTATCCCTATGAACTATTTATGAAAGAATAAAAGAAAAATATATAAACATCCCCAAATAGTTTATTTTCTGAAACAAACTGGTTCAAATGGAGTGAAGAAACACATTTACAACAAGGGACAATATGAGAAGCGGTTGAGATTCTAATGAATCGGATGCAAAGAAAGTGAGGTTTACTGTAAAGGGGTCGGCCTTTGGATTCATTGCGTCTCATTTTGGGGCAAACCCAAAATCAATTCCAGACTTTTCCCAGTCGGCAGCCAATGGCTTTACGCAAACCTCCTCCACACCGAGCGTCGTAGGTCAGCAGCAAATCCTTACGGGCCTGCCGGACACACGAGTATGAATATTACTACAAAACTGTACATAACATCATCATTAATTTGACAAATGCATGACACTTCCAGGACGTAAACGCACCTCTTACCTGGGAAAGCTGAGCTTTTTTATATTCCAAGTTCTTGATGGAATCATTACTGGAGTCCAGATTTTTCGACAAGCAAAAACATGATTATGTAATGCTTTCATACAGAGGGCAATGTGCAATAAAACACACATTATTTAAGAGACAATTCACCTCAATTGTGTCAGTGACCCCATCGAGAGCAGTTCGGTCCATGTTGGGGGCAGAAAGCACAGAGAGGAGCTGAGCCTGCGTCTTCTCCAGGCCGTCCGTCAGGCCGTTCAGCTTCTCTTCCAATCCGCTTCATGCTGCACCCGCTGAATATTCCGAGTGAACGTCTTGTACAGCTCGTCCCTTTCTAGCTCAAGCTGTATGACGTGTGCACAGACAAAAACATTCAAAAGTAAACAAGCATTTGGCCACGTCGGGTGTACATGAATCAAGCTAACAGTGCAACCTCTCAACATAATACAGTGCAACTCAATCAAAGCATTTCCCGTGCAGAATGTCTGTTCCAGTGTCTCGTAATCCCGTTTCAGTTCACCCAGCTTCTTTTCTTCAACCTTTTCATCGACATCCTGTCAAAAACAGTGTCGCAATTAGACCCTGTGCCCGTGTACAGTATGCCACATGTCGGGAACAATGAAGACACTGGCAGCAATAAACGTGAGTGAACAAAGTTTCAACCACAAACACGTTTAAAAAATATCCACATATACTACACCAACAACCTTTTTTATTACGGAGTATTTAATTTCTTTCTCAATTTCCGCGTTCTCGTCTGAGACTTGAGAGAAGCTCAGCAATCTCTTTGTTCTCTGGCAGAAGGCAGGCATATTTAAGTGTATTTAATTGGAGATTAATTAATTGTATCAATTTCAAGATACATCTTTATATATGAACAGACATACAGTAAAACAACTAAAATACATCCCTGTCAACAAATTACAAAAAGCTAAGAGAAAAATATTACGCAAAAAATAAAGTACTTTCTGAAACAAAGTTACACCATTTTAGGGTAAAATAATTAGTCAAAACATTTATTAAATAAAGGCATTACAACCTTCAACCAGACAAAAGTTTGAGAAAAATAATCCAGATTCAGGGCTATCTGGAATGGGCCGAGAGATTACCAATTCATAAGAAAAGGTCTGCAATAAAAAGTGGGGAGTTTAAACTTGGGTCTTATGAAAAGATGCTTCAGGTAACTTAGTATCCAGTTGTTTTGAGAACTTCACCCACACTAGGAACCCAACATCGAGATATCTCGGCCTCTGCTGCATTGATTTGGACCATTCTTATTTAAACCTGTCTCTTGGGAGTCCTCCAGCTGTATGTAAGGGCAAATCCAACTTGCTGAAATACCCATTTAATGTACAAATCGCGTTGAAAAGGAAACTTTTCTTTTCTCCTGACATTGAACATACAAGCATCACTCCAACACACACACTCCACTTTGACCTCTGACCTGCTCCTCCTTGGTGAATCCATCTGTCAGTGTGGGCGTTTTTGCCTTTGCAGGCGTTTTACTTGAGCCTTAGCTACTTTTGGGTGGCTGCACAAAAGTCAACAACATACAAACAAGTGAAAAACGACTTTCTACTATCAAACCTAGCGTATTTCTTTAATGTTGTTATTGTGGGGAAGTAGCAACCCCAGTCTGCCTCTCATGAATGGAACATGACAACGCCTTCTAATGTACATATATACATATACAGTCTATGGACAACACACGAGGAGCACACGCTATTGAACGTTACTGGAGCTCACTGTGAACGTCCATTGGTGTGGTGAATTGATTTTAAAAAACTCTTTGCTTACCATCGTTTATATATTGCGCGCGTAATACTGAGAGACGGCACAACGTGTTGATAGTTTTGAGAAGCTAGCTAGCTAGCTAGCACACCAGTTAGCACACAGAGAAGTCTGTCTCGAGCCTCGCGTTTCAAACATGCGTCTTCGTAGCAACACGAGCACGTGGCTGTTGTGTGGTCAGATACCTCGGGGGGGTATTTAGGGACAGTGTACCATAAATGCATTGCACCAGATGTAAACACAATGCTAGATCCATCTGCTGTCCCTGGGATCTTTGACTACAGGTAATGTATTTGACATGGTGCTGTGTTTATTAAAGGGCAAGAATGCACTAAAAACACTTTTTGAACCTACCTGAGGGGATCCTTTCCACTGCGAACAAGGTAAGTTCCCTGCTCCCAGCGCCTGCCCTCCAAATAATGTTTTTGTGGCAACCGACTTCTGTTCTCGGGTCCTTCAGTGGGGATACTCTTCACATCTTGGATGCCACCCTGGTGTCACAAGCACCACGTACATTTCCAGTGGCTTGAAAATCGGTCACCAGCTATGGATGTTTGTTTTATTTACTTATGAAGTAAAACCAGGTTTGTGATCGATTCATTCAGATCCTTTATTGATTGTTAACAAATGTGCTCAAATAGTTTGTTGATAATGATTTCAGTTATTATTATATAATGGCTGATACACGACATTTGTCATTTTAAAGAACATGTTCATAAAACCTTGATATATTTAATCTTTAATAACTACTAAAGGACAAAGGGTAATGTCTTAAAAGCAGTGCCATTATTACAAGAACATTTTCACCTACAAAAATAACTATTACATGTAACATGTAACCCTAACCCACTCAAATGTACAGGCAGAGAGACGAAACAAGTCCCCAACAGGATGGAAAAATAACTAAAGATTTCTCTCCTGAAGCTTTTTTGCATAGTCTTGTTAAACGTTATTTAGAAAGAAATCAGTTCAGTGAGATGTTACATAATTCAGTGAGCCTTGGCGTGAACCTTGAAGGGGTGTGGTACGCGTGTAATTCCAGTTACTCCTTCTGTACTCAACTCTACTCCATCAGGAACAGAGAAAGAGAACTTCTGTAGTAAAGCGACCAAAAACAGGAACAGCTCCATCTTGGCCAGGTTTTCACCGAGACACACACGTTTCCCTGAAGAGTCCACAAACGCATATGAAGGTGTCACAGCTCAGGAGAAATATATATTCCTTTTCAGGTTGAGATTGAGGTGAATGTGGTTTACCTGCAGAGAAAGCCAGGAGAGCTTCTCTCTTCACAAACTTTCCCTCAGCATCCAGGAAGTGTCCGGGGTTGAAGGTGTCCGGAGTCTCCCATTCAGTCTTGTCGAACAGCACAGTGGTTAGGTTGGGCAACAAGGACGTACCCTAGAAAACAAGATCCATATGCTTAGACTAAGTAAGTCACTCACATTTTACAAATAATCGTGTTGAGACTTAAAGTAACTGTGCGCTAAATGCACCTTGGGTATGAAGTAACCGCCCAGCATCGTATCCTTGGCGGCCAGTCTGAGTGCATTCAGAGCAATAATGTTTCCCATCCTCTGGACCTCGTGGAGGACAGCATCAGTGTAGGGCAGGTTGGGTCTGTCTGCCATACTGGGCTGTCGGGTCCGTCCGATCACTCCGTCTATTTCTGCCTGCACTTTATCTAGGAAAACAAGAACATGTAAGGAACAGGGTGAGCCATCAGCCTCAGCTGTACTTTGTGATCAGTGCTTGTTAACAAATATTAGCATGCTACATGCTAAACTAAGATTGTGAAACAGCATGTTAGCGTTGTTACTGTGAGAAAAGCATTCATATCAAAGCAGCCTCACAGAGCATGTGACCTACCCTTAATATCAGGGAGTTTTATGAGATAAACCAGAGCCCAAAGCAAAGTGGTGGAGGTTGTCTCCGTTCCAGCCATGAACAGATCCATAGAGTTCAGAGCCAGATTGGTCTCAGTGAAACCCAGATCAGACTCTTTGTGCTGTTCAGAAACACATGTAAAATCCATTAGTGAGTGATTGATAGATTGACAGGAAGCGCAACACTTTGTCCTACATTGCAGCTGCTAGCTTACATTCTTCATTTCAATGATGAAAGCGTCAATGTAGTCCCGGGGATCGCTGTGGTCCAGGTCCTTCTTGTGGCTCTCTATCTCCTGACTGAAGAAGTCCTGGATGGCGTTGAAATGAGTGAACATTTTGTTGTGAGGGCCAGGCAAGTGCTTCATCACTCCGGGGAATGCCTGATACAGCTATTCAGAAGAAACAGTAGATGAGAGAAATTTCCAAACACGTCACCTTTCACCTTTCATGATTAATTGAACCACAGACCAGACTTGGGTCTCTCGGTCAGAGGATTGACTCTCTCAATCCCAGTAGAATCTTATCTCTCTGTCAATGATTGAACTAAATGTATATTACTGACTTACCAGACCCCATACAGAGCCCTCCAGTTGAAGAACTTCAGACAAATACTTCAGCATGGTCTGGAAGTTGTGGTCGCTGTAGTCGAACCGTTTCCCCATCACCAGCTGGCAAATGATGTTGGACGCAGCATTGTTGAAGAGGACCGCTGGGTTGAAAGGTTCACCTGGAGGAGAGGAGTCTACGGTTCAGACAATGCTATTCTACTGAAGAGCTGTTGATAATGACCTCATTGTTTACACCACCTTTCTCCTTCTCTATCTCGTCCTGCAGGTGTCGGATCTCCTCACAGATACTCTGCTCCATGGTGCTTTTGCCCAGGCCGAAGTTACGTAAGGTAGACAAGGCAAAGCGTCGCTGTCTCTTCCATGTTTCACCGTTGCTCATGAACAGACCGCCTAGACACAAGCATGCAGAGGAAGTGGGGTTAACGGCTCAGGGGAACTAATTCCTCCACAATATGAGACAAGAGAGAGCGAGAGATTTGCACACCTGTGTCTCCTGAGTAAAACCTGTCAGTGATTGCATTGAATGGTCGATCCACAAAGTTGTCGGCTTGTGTCACTATGGCTTCCTTCACCATCTTGTACCCAGAGACAAACACCATCTTTTCACTACCGAAGCGGACACTGAACACATTCCCGTAGATGTCAGCCAGCTGTGGACAATGAATCAAGTAAAAAACACTGATTAACGCCAACACACTACTGCACCAGGGGACCTTTTCAATTGTTCAAAAACAAGACCTACCATTACCCAATGAGCAGCCAATAGGTGTTCCAAGATCAGAACTTCACATTAATTGTTTTTTTCTCAATTTGACCAACAGTTACCAGTATCTGCTATTAGTTTCCCAATACAAAATATTAAAGTTGCATCCGGGTGAACCATTAAAAATAATTTAAATCACTTCCTTTCTTTTTTTGTCACACAAAGTTATACTTCAGTGTTTCCCCTGGTTTACAGCTTGGGGGGGGGGGGCAGGGCGTGCAGCGTGCAGCACTTGTCTGGACTTGGACGCGGAGCAGGAGAGCTACTCTGGCTGCTACTCGCAGGAGAGCATGTAAATAACATAAGGCTGTTTAGTTTGTTGAATAACATAACAAGGTATAGACCTGTTCTATAGGAAAGGGAACCTGAAATGACTTCTGTTGTGATCTGGTGCTATATAAAAAACAAAATGAACTCCACCTTCAAGGGGGGGTGGAGGGTCCTGCCCCCCTAATACAATGGTAGGGGAAACACTTGTTATTGTCCACATACTTCACTATTACGATACAAATTGCACAATGGTGTTTGTGAAAGATCTTGAACTGACTGAAAATTCCATTGAGTTAATCAAATAGTTCAAATCTGTCTCAATAAAATTCACACTGAAATGAAAATATGCATTCAACTTTACCTTTGAAAAATACTTGTATGGATGTTTCCTGTCCATGCTGAAAAAATTCCCCACAACGGGAAGACAAAACGGCCCTGGAGGATAATTTGGAGGATTCCTGTTCTTGAGGAAGTCTGCTATTATGATAAAAACGAAAATAAAGAGGAATAGCACCTTGAAGTCAAACTCCAGCAAAAAATTAAAAAGCCCCATTGTTAAAGAGAGTTGAAGCAGCAACACGATGGTCTGAGCTTCTGCCTCTTCATGAACCGCCCATCCTTATATAATGCCTAGTCATGCTTGATTTAACCCTTGATCCACACACCTTGTAACTACTCGCATTACTAACATTACAGGACGGATAACTTACAAAAAAATTATCTCTTAATCAAAGTCTGCACAAAAGTCTGCGTGACACTTTACAAGCAGCTACATGAGAAACAACAATCTCATTAAGTGATAAACTCTTTCAGTGACCTTAGACTGAGGTTGGCTGTTCATAGTGTAAACTGTCTCTGAGCCAACATACAAAGTGGAGTGGGAGGAACATACAAAGTAGAGTGGGAGGAACATACAAAGTAGAGTGGGAGGAACATACAAAGTAGAGTGGGAGGAACATACAAAGTGGAGTGGGAGGAACATACAAAGTAGAGTGGGAGGAACATACAAAGTAGAGTGGGAGGAACATACAAAGTAGAGTGGGAGGAACATACAAAGTAGAGTGGGAGGAACATACAAAGTAGAGTGGGAGGGATATGAAGGCAAATCACTGTCAAAATCCGAGAGCGCAAATGAGATCCACGCGCGCGCGTATTTTACTTTAGCGAGCGCTTTTATGTCACTTACTTACTTATGTGACAGTAAGTGGGCGGACCCAGTCGCCGGATATCATTCTGACACAGACGCTAGTTCTGATAGAGGTGGTTTTTAATCCGCCACTAAACACTACTCCACTACATCTCAAGATGTTCTACATTTGACAGGTTTTGTAAACTTTTCAGACTGTAGAGGCTGATGAAATACAAATTATGTCAATAGAGTTGTTAAATACAATAATTAAAAATGTGTTAAAGTAAAGTTGCTCAGATTGGTTTAAATTCACTCCATCATTCTATTACAGACAATGTGTGTTTGATCTTAATTAAAACATGATGTGATCATATTTAATCATAGTGTTGTGTTTACAGAAGAGATATAATATAGTTGTGTATAATATGAGCAACAATTTGGACCTGCTCAAAGATCTGGCGCCAAGATTAGGGATCACTATTTGTATATTAACTGTTAAATCACTGACAAGTAGTTGGTGGATGAAAAAGTATTCAGATCCTTCACTGCAGTAAACGTAATAATACCGCACTGATGAAACAATAATCCACTACGAGTAAAATATCTGCATTCAAAACCTTAGTCAATGTTATTATCAGCAAAATGTACTTTAAGTGCAGAAAGTACCTGTGCAGTAAAATGTACATTATTTTCCCCTGACCTGCAATCTGAAAATCTCCCCCGATCACTGGATCACTGTGTCAGTGATATCTGGTTTATCCCAAGACGAGGATTGTAACCAATCAGATGTAGAGATACACTAGCGACTGGATCCGCCCACTTACTGTCAAAAAGAAAATCTACTCGCGAGCGAGCGGGTTGAAGCTGCGCGAGCGACGTAAAAGCGCTCGTTAAAGTAAAATACGCGCGCGCGGATCTCATTTGCGCTCTCGGATTTTGACAGTGATTTGCATTCATAGAGGGAGTTGCATGTCAATGAGTTGCTAGGCAGGAACAGATCCAGACAAAATAGAACCAGATTTCCACAGTCAACAGTGGTCTGTTTCTGTACTGCTATCAGGCAAAGCAGAGGAACAAACATTCAGCCACATACAGTCAGTAAGTTTTGGGTTTTCATACATATTGATTGGCTTTGTCAACATTATCAACACCATACTTTCTCCTCTATTTTAAAGAACATATTGATTACAAATATATTAATGAAATCTTTATACATTTTGTCATTAATTACAAGGACAAAGGGAAATGTCTCATAAACAGAGCCATGAACACAAGAATATTTTAATGAAGAAATGATGCTGTCGCATACAACTAAATGTACAGACAGAGAGAATGTAAGTATTCAGTACTGTCACGGGGCATGATGAGGACTCAAGCCAGACAGTCGGATGCAGTGAGAAAAGGGTTTTAATGAAATACGAACACAACAGAGAATCCAAGGACGAGACAAGAGACGAGGGGGGAAATCCGGTAGGGCAGACTGGGAAACCGGGAACAGGACGAGCAAAAACAGGCGTGTAGGTATGAACAATGACCTGGCAGTGAGTGAGTGAGAGACAGGGGTTCATAAAGTGGTTTGAACAGGTGAGGCGAGTTGTGCTGAGGGAGTGCTTGATTACCGATCAGGGACAGGTGAAGGGAGTTGGACTGGTGCTGAGGGAGTGGCTGACAGGTAGCGTGAGGAGCTACAGAAAAACACGCACAGGCAAAGCCTGATCGTGACAAGTACATTAGGCAATGACACAGCAGTGAAAGGTTGAGATTAACTACAGCTTTCCCTCCTAAAGCGTGTTGCTTTTTTTTAGTTTATTACACAATGTTTGGATAAAAAGTGACTCAGAACTCTTTAACAAAGAAAGGAGGATGGACTTTTGTCTTGAAATAGTGAACAGCAGCTTTGGTGAGTGAACTGCTTTTGTTTTTACATCTGCAGTAGCATTACTGCTGTGTTAATGTTTCTATCATGTCCTTTTTTATGATATGGTGAATATTGTTCCTCTGATGTGAATAATATTTGAATGGTGCCCTTGAGTGTTTTGGCGGAATGCCTGTTTTAACGCCACAGTTTTGCTGGAATGTGCAGAGGCCTGTTGAATCGTGTTATTCTACCCGCTGTGTTGTCATATAAATATATGTGACTGGTTCTTGTGAGTTTGTTCTTGTCATTGTGTTAATTACATTGATTTTGACTCTATGCATTGTCCATTAATGACGCAGCATCCCGTCATGCTGCGTCATAGTGATAAACCTGCATCTTTTACAGTTTTGCACATATTCGTGTATCTGCACTCTGCAGTTGGTGTATTTGTAGCCCTCATAGGTGTTGAGCTTCATGTAACATTTTATTTCACTTCTCAAATGTTGCAGTGTTTATACATGCATATATGCGTTTCCTACACGAAACAAATAACTCGTAGCTGTGGCGTCATAATGAGGTTATTAGGAGGTGGTTTGACTGTAGTAGGACATCACTGAAGGCCCAGGTATAAAACATACGGCCCGCCACTGATACATGGCGTAACTGATCAGTAGTGTGAAGAAAACTTAACAAATACAACTTGATTGTTTAATGAACATAGCTCATGTATATGGAATCTTTATTCATTTTGCCATTAACAAGGAAAAAGGACAAAGGGAAATGTATTATAAAAAGTGCCATTATTATTTTATGTCAATAATAACTTAATTAAATGTACAGGTAAACAGAATAAAGGTCATCAGCGCAATGACACAACAGTAAAAGGTTGAGATAAACTAGATATTTCTCTACTAAAACGTTTTGGTTTGTCCAGTTTATTACACAGTGTTTAGATGAAAAGTGATTCAGTGAGATGTTACATCAGCGAGCCTTGGCGTGAACCTTGAAGGGGTGTGGTACGCGTGTAACTCCAGTTACTCCTTCTGTACTCAACTCTACTCCATCAGGAACAGAGAAAGAGAACTTCTGTAGTAAACCAACCAAAAACAGGAACAGCTCCATCCTGGCCAGGCCTTCTCCGGGACACACACGTTTCCCTGAAGAGTCCACAAACGCATATGAAGGTGTCACAGCTCAGGAGAAATACATATTCCTTTTCAGATTTGGGTTAAGATTGAGGTGAATGTGGTTTACCTGCAGAGAAAGCCAGGAGAGCTTCTCTCTTCACAAACTTTCCCTCAGCATCCAGGAAGTGTCCGGGGTTGAAGGTGTCCGGAGTCTCCCATTCAGTCTTGTCGAACAGCACAGTGGTTAGGTTGGGCAACAAGGACGTACCCTAGAAAACAAGATCCATATGCTTAGACTAAGTAATTCACTCACGTTTTACAAATAATCGTGTTGAGACTTAAAGTAACTGTGCGCTAAATGCACCTTGGGTATGAAGTAACCGCCCAGCATCGTATCCTTGGCGGCCAGTCTGAGTGCATTCAGAGCAACAATGTTTCCCATCCTCTGGACCTCGTGGAGGACAGCATCAGTGTAGGGCAGGTTGGGTCTGTCTGCCATACTGGGCTGTCGGGTCCGTCCGATCACTCCGTCTATTTCTGCCTGCACTTTATCTAGGAAAACAAGAACATGTAAGGAACAGGGTGAGCCATCAGCCTCAGCTGTACTTTGTGATCAGTGCTTGTTAACAAATATTAGCATGCTACATGCTAAACTAAGATTGTGAAACAGCATGTTAGCGTTGTTACTGTGAGAAATGCATTCATATCAAAGCAGCCTCACAGAGCATGTGACCTACCCTTAATATCAGGGAATTTTATGAGATAAACCAGAGCCCATAGCAAAGTGGTGGCGGTTGTCTCCGTTCCAGCCATGAACAGATCCATAGAGTTCAGAGCCAGATTGGTCTCAGTGAAACCCAGATCAGACTCTTTGTGCTGTTCAGAAACGCATGTAAAATCCATTAGTGAGTGATTGATAGATTGACAGGAAGCGCAACACTTTGTCCTACATTGCAGCTGCTAGCTTACATTCTTCATTTCAATGATGAAAGCGTCAATGTAGTCCCGGGGATCGCTGTGGTCCAGGTCCTTCTTGTGGCTCTCTATCTCCTGACTGACGAAGTCCTGGATGGCGTTGAAATGAGTGAACATTTTGTTGTGAGGACCAGGCAAGTGCTTCATCACTCCGGGGAATGACGCATACAGCTATTCAGAAGAAACAGTAGATGAGAGAAATTTCCAAACACGTCACCTTTCACCTTTCGTGATTCATTGAACCACAGACCAGACTTGGGTCTCTCGGTCAGAGGATTGACTCTCTCAATCCCAGTAGAATCTTATCTCTCTGTCAATGATTGAACTAAATGTATATTACTGACTTACCAGACCCCATACAGAGCCCTCCAGTTGAAGAACTTCAGACAAATACTTCAGCATGGTCTGGAAGTTGTGGTCGCTGTAGTCGAACCGTTTCCCCATCACCAGCTGGCAAATGATGTTGGACGTAGCATTGTTGAAGAGGACCGCTGGGTTGAAAGGTTCACCTGGAGGAGAGGAGTCTACGGTTCAGACAATGCTATTCTACTGAAGAGCTGTTGATAATGACCTCATTGTTTACACCACCTTTCTCCTTCTCTATCTCCTCCTGCAGGTGTCGGATCTCCTCACAGATACTCTGCTCCATGGTGCTTTTGCCCAGGCCGAAGTTACGTAAGGTAGACAAGGCAAAGCGTCGCTGTCTCTTCCATGTTTCACCGTTGCTCATGAACAGACCGCCTAGACACAAGCATGCAGAGGAAGTGGGGTTAACGGCTCAGGGGAACTAATTCCTTCACAATATGAGACAAGAGAGAGCGAGAGATTTGCACACCTGTGTCTCCTGAGTAAAACCTGTCAGAGATTGCATCGAATGGTCGATCCACAAAGTTGTCGGCTTGTGTCACTATGGCTTCCTTCACCATCTTGTACCCAGAGACAAACACCATCTTTTCACTACCGAGGCGGACACTGAACACATTCCCGTAGATGTCAGCCAGCTGTGGACAATGAATCAAGTAAAAAACACTGATTAACGCCAACGCACTACTGCACCAGGGGACCTTTTCAATTGTTCAAAAACAAGACCATTACCCGATGAGCAGCCAATATGGTGTTCCAAGATCAGAACTTAATTATTGTTTTTTTTTCTCAATTTGACCAACAGTTACCAGTATCTGCTATTAGTTTCTCTATACAAACTAGTAATTTTAACACACATGCACATTTCCTGAATAGTGTGAACAAATTAAAGTTACATCCGGGTGAACCATTAAAACTAATTTAAATCACTTTCTTTCTATTTTTGTCACAAAGTTATACTTATTGTTATTGTCCATATACTTCACTATTACGATACAAATTGCACAACAGTGTTTGTGAAAGATCTTTCCATTGAGTTAATCAAATAAATAGTTCAAATCTATTAGAATGTCTCAATACCTTTGAAAAATACTTGTATGGATGTTTCCTGTCCATGCTGAAAAAATTCCCCACAACGGGAAGACAAAACGGCCCTGGAGGATAATTTGGAGGATTCCTGTTCTTGAGGAAGTCTGCTATTATGATAAAAACGAAAATAAAGAGGAATAGCACCTTGAAGTCAAACTCCAGCAAAAAATTAAAAAGCCCCATTGTTAAAGAGAGTTGAAGCAGCAACACGATGGTCTGAGCTTCTGCCTCTTCATGAACCGCCCATCCTTATATAATGCCTAGTCATGCTTGATTTAACCCTTGATCCACACACCTTGTAACTACTCGCATTACTAACATTACAGGACGGATAACTTACAAAAAAATTATCTCTTAATCAAAGTCTGCACAAAAGTCTGCGTGACACTTTACAAGCAGCTACATGAGAAACAACAATCTCATTAAGTGATAAACTCTTTCAGTGACCTTAGACTGAGGTTGGCTGTTCATAGTGTAAACTGTCTCTGAGCCAACATACAAAGTGGAGTGGGAGGAACATACAAAGTAGAGTGGGAGGAACATACAAAGTAGAGTGGGAGGAACATACAAAGTAGAGTGGGAGGAACATACAAAGTGGAGTGGGAGGAACATACAAAGTAGAGTGGGAGGAACATACAAAGTAGAGTGGGAGGAACATACAAAGTAGAGTGGGAGGAACATACAAAGTAGAGTGGGAGGAACATACAAAGTAGAGTGGGAGGGATATGAAGGCAAATCACTGTCAAAATCCGAGAGCGCAAATGAGATCCACGCGCGCGCGTATTTTACTTTAGCGAGCGCTTTTATGTCACTTACTTACTTATGTGACAGTAAGTGGGCGGACCCAGTCGCCGGATATCATTCTGACACAGACGCTAGTTCTGATAGAGGTGGTTTTTAATCCGCCACTAAACACTACTCCACTACATCTCAAGATGTTCTACATTTGACAGGTTTTGTAAACTTTTCAGACTGTAGAGGCTGATGAAATACAAATTATGTCAATAGAGTTGTTAAATACAATAATTAAAAATGTGTTAAAGTAAAGTTGCTCAGATTGGTTTAAATTCACTCCATCATTCTATTACAGACAATGTGTGTTTGATCTTAATTAAAACATGATGTGATCATATTTAATCATAGTGTTGTGTTTACAGAAGAGATATAATATAGTTGTGTATAATATGAGCAACAATTTGGACCTGCTCAAAGATCTGGCGCCAAGATTAGGGATCACTATTTGTATATTAACTGTTAAATCACTGACAAGTAGTTGGTGGATGAAAAAGTATTCAGATCCTTCACTGCAGTAAACGTAATAATACCGCACTGATGAAACAATAATCCACTACGAGTAAAATATCTGCATTCAAAACCTTAGTCAATGTTATTATCAGCAAAATGTACTTTAAGTGCAGAAAGTACCTGTGCAGTAAAATGTACATTATTTTCCCCTGACCTGCAATCTGAAAATCTCCCCCGATCACTGGATCACTGTGTCAGTGATATCTGGTTTATCCCAAGACGAGGATTGTAACCAATCAGATGTAGAGATACACTAGCGACTGGATCCGCCCACTTACTGTCAAAAAGAAAATCTACTCGCGAGCGAGCGGGTTGAAGCTGCGCGAGCGACGTAAAAGCGCTCGTTAAAGTAAAATACGCGCGCGCGGATCTCATTTGCGCTCTCGGATTTTGACAGTGATTTGCATTCATAGAGGGAGTTGCATGTCAATGAGTTGCTAGGCAGGAACAGATCCAGACAAAATAGAACCAGATTTCCACAGTCAACAGTGGTCTGTTTCTGTACTGCTATCAGGCAAAGCAGAGGAACAAACATTCAGCCACATACAGTCAGTAAGTTTTGGGTTTTCATACATATTGATTGGCTTTGTCAACATTATCAACACCATACTTTCTCCTCTATTTTAAAGAACATATTGATAACAAATATATTAATGAAATCTTTATACATTTTGTCATTAATTACAAGGACAAAGGGAAATGTCTCATAAACAGAGCCATGAACACAAGAATATTTTAATGAAGAAATGATGCTGTCGCATACAACTAAATGTACAGACAGAGAGAATGAAAGTATTCAGTACTGTCACGGGGCATGATGAGGACTCAAGCCAGACAGTCGGATGCAGTGAGAAAAGGGTTTTAATGAAATACGAACACAACAGAGAATCCAAGGACGAGACAAGAGACGAGGGGGGAAATCCGGTAGGGCAGACTGGGAAACCGGGAACAGGACGAGCAAAAACAGGCGTGTAGGTATGAACAATGACCTGGCAGTGAGTGAGTGAGAGACAGGGGTTCATAAAGTGGTTTGAACAGGTGAGGCGAGTTGTTCTGATGAGGGAGTGCTTGATTACCGATCAGGGACAGGTGAAGGGAGTTGGACTGGTGCTGAGGGAGTGGCTGACAGGTAGCGTGAGGAGCTACAGAAAAACACGCACAGAACACACAAGGCAAAGCCTGATCGTGACAAGTACATTAGGCAATGACACAGCAGTGAAAGGTTGAGATTAACTACAGCTTTCTCTCCTAAAGCGTGTTGCTTTTGTTTAGTTTATTACACAATGTTTGGATAAAAAGTAACTCGGAACTCTTTAACAAAGAAAGGAGGATGGACTTTTGTCTTTAAATAGTGAACAGCAGCTTTGGTGAGTGAACTGCTTTTGTTTTTACATCTGCAGTAGCATTACTGCCGTGTTAATGTTTCTATCGTATCCTTATTTATGATATGGTGAATATTGTTCCTCTGATGTGAATACTATTTGAATGGTGCCCTTGAGTGTTTGGTGGAATGCGTGTTTTAACGCCACAGTTTTGCTGGAATGTGCAGAGGCCTGTTGAATCGCGTTATTCTACCTGCTGTGTTGTCATATAAATATGTGACTGGTTCTTGTCACTGTGTTAATTACATTGATTTTGACTATATGCATTGTCCATTAATGACGCAGCATCCCGTCATGCGTCATAGTGATAGACCTGCATCTGTTAGTTTTGTGCGTATTCGTGTATCTGCACTCTGCAGTTAGTGTATTTGTAGCCCTCATAGGTGTTGAGCTTCATGTAACATTTTATTTCACTTCTCAAATGTTGCAGTTTTTATATATGTATATGCGTTTCTTACACGAAAAAAATAACTCATAGCTGTGGCGTCATAATGAGGTTATTAGGAGGTGGTTTGACTGTAGTAGGACATCACTGAATGCCCAGGTATAAAACATACGGCCCGCCACTGATACATGGCGTAACTGATCAGTAGTGTGAAGAAAACTTAACAAATACAACTTGATTGTTTAATGAGCATAGCTCATGTATATGGAATCTTTATTCATTTTGCCATTAACAAGGAAAAAGGACAAAGGGAAATGTATTATAAAAAGTGCCATTATTATTTTATGTCAATAACTGAATTAAATGTACAGGTAAACAGAATAAAGGTCATCAGCGCAATGACACAACAGTAAAAGGTTGAGATAAACTAGATATTTCTCCACTGAAACGTTTTGCTTTGTCCAGTTTATTACACAGTGTTGAGATGAAAAGTGATTCAGTGAGACGTTACATCAGCGAGCCTTGGCGTGAACCTTGAAGGGGTGTGGTACGCGTGTAACTCCAGTTACTCCTTCTGTACTCAACTCTACTCCATCAGGAACAGAGAAAGAGAACTTCTGTAGTAAACCAACCAAAAACAGGAACAGCTCCATCCTGGCCAGGCCTTCTCCGGGACACACACGTTTCCCTGAAGAGTCCACAAACGCATATGAAGGTGTCACAGCTCAGGATTAAGAATATATTCTGGTTCAGGTTATGCTTTAGATTGAAGTGGTTGTGGTTTACCTGCCGAGAAAGGCAGGAAAGCTTCTTTCTTCACAAACTTTCCCTCAGCATCCAGGAAGTGTCCGGGGTTGAAGGAGTCTGGAGTCTCCCATTCAGTCTTGTCAAACAGCACAGACGTTAGGTTGGGCATCAAGGACGTACCCTAGAGAACAACATCCATAGGTTGAAACCAACCCATTCTACAACAACACGTTTTTAATTCCCAAAAATTCCTGGTAAGACTCAAAATTTTGACTGTTTCCTAATTCACTTTGGGTATGAAGTAACCGCCCAGCATCGTATCCTTGGCGGCCATTCTGAGTCCATTGAGAGGAACAATGTTTCCCATCCTCTGGATCTCGTGGAGGACAGCATCAGTGTAGGGCAGGTTGGGTCTGTCTGCCATACTGGGCTGTCGGGTCTGTCCAATCACTCCGTCTATTTCTGCCTGCACTTTGTCTAGAAAAACAAGAACATTTAAGGAATTATGTTTGTAGGAACAAGGTGAGAAAACGTCTACGTTAATTTTTTACATTCCCATCAGCCTCAGCTGTACTCTGTGATTAGTGCTAATTAACAAATGTTAGCGTGTTAACATGCTAACTATGATGGTGTACAGCATATTATCATTGTCATTGGGAGAAATGTTAGCATGCTGACGTTAGCATTTGACTTAAAGCACCAATGTGCATGAGTACAACCTCACAAAGCTGTTAGTAAGGCTGTCTTGTCCAGTCTTGTTTTCACTGTACGGCCTAGCAAGTTGCCTACCGTTAACATCGGGGTATTTTATGAGGAAAACCAAAGCCCACAGCACACTGGTCGAGGTTGTCTCGGATCCAGCCAGGAACAGATCCATAGAGTTCAGAGCCAGATTGGATTCAGTGAAGCCCAGATCAGATTCATTGTGCTATTCAGACACACAGAGAAGATGCTGTAGTGAATGGCTGGTAGACTGACTGGTAACACATTGTTGAACATTGCAGTTGTTCACTTACATTCTCCATTTCAATGATGAACGCGTCAATGTAGTCCCGGGGATTGCTGTGGTCCAGGTCCTTCTTGTGGCTCTTAACCTCTTTACTCATGAAGTCCAGGACGACATCGTAGTGGCTGAAGATTGTGTTGTGAGGACCTGGCAAGTGCTTCATCACTCCGGGGAATGACTCATACAGCTACTCAGAAGAAACAACAGATCACCTTTCATCACCTTTTACCATTTGGGATTTTGAGCACAGACTTCCTCCTCTAAATGGATATTACTGACTTACCATACCCCATACAGAGCCCTGCAGCCTAAGAATCTCATATAGATACTTCAGCATGGTCTGGAAGTTGTGGTCGCTGTAGTCAAACCGTTTCCCCATCACCAGCTGGCAAATGATGTTGGACACAGCATTGTTGAAAAGGTCTGCTGGGTTGAAAGGTTCACCTGGAGGAGAGGACTCTATAGTTTAGACTCTATGGTGGGCAAACTTTTTGGCTCGGGGGCCACATTGAGTTTTAAAATTTGACAGACGGGCCGGGCCAGTAGCAGATGAATGGAGTGTTTGTGTGAACTAATATAAATTACAAGTAAAAGCCATGACCCAAAAAGTAACTTGCATTTAATTTCAGTGGGAACAGTGTTGTTGGTCACTCTTTTTAACCAGTGCGTCAACATTTGGTGTCAGTTTGGTTGTGGCAATTCTCAGAACAGATCTGAGGTGTTCATCAGTTAACTGGGATCTTACACGGTATTTTTTTATTGCATAAATGCATATTTTATCATGCACTTACTTATTAAGCAGTTATTTTTGACAGTTTTTAGTGTAAAGCTTAATGACTGTGGTCTTTTTAGCAGTTTGATTCTTTGAAGGGATCATACAAATATTTAACTGTCACATCTAACATTATCAGAGCTCTGCTCTGTAAAGTCTTTCCTTGTCTCTCCCCCCTGTGTCACGGTGTGGGTACATCTCACTGGCGTCAGGAAACGTATCAGAATACCCTTATTTTATTGGTTAAACTGCATCACGTGACGTGATTTACAACGCATTGGTCTGTGTTTTTCCTGCACAGCTGAACAAGTGCCGTAAATGCTGGAAAGGAGCGTGAATAACTCCGCTGCATAAAGCAAAGGCCACTGAAAAGGGGTCCGCGACGAACCACCAGTTGAGAATCACTGGTCTGCAGGATCGTGACGAGCGGTGAACAGCCGTTGGTGTGGCGTGTCTTCCGTCTCTTCCAGTTTCCTTCGCCTACATTCCCCTGGGTCCTAAGCCCCTCCCTGTACAGCTTCTTATCACCCTCTTTGCACCAACGTACATTTATAACAAATAGCACGCATATTACGGTAATCAGCGTTGCATATGTGTCGAACTCTATCGATGCATCTCCGGTCTGTCTTTGTTCATCCTGCATCGCTCTGTTCTGTTCTTTGATGTAACGTTACTGGAGCGACGGAGCCTCTCCCAGCTGTTAGCAGACTGTTGTGCTAGCAGGCTCGCTCGCGAGCTGTACCCAGCATGCAGTTCGGCGGTGAAATTTTATAAATGTACAATTATTAGTGTTACAATTGTTTATGTGTCACAGACTGTTGTGTGCTGTGGTGTTTTTCTCTGTTAAAGAGCGTTAGTTGTGGGTTGTTATAAAGTTATGACCATGACTAGAGTTCCCTCTCAATACATATAAGACAACTAGCGCTGACAGCGGCAAAGAATACATTTAGCTGCCTGTTGAAAGCAGACAGCAGTTGTTTCGGCTATGCACCGGTATAATGGTGTGTGAAGAATTCATATCATACCGGAAATAAAAAAACGGTATACTGCCCAGCCCTAGTCTGTATTATAGTTTGGGCAATGTTGTACCAATATCTGACGGGCCGGATTAAAAGGCCCAACGGGCCGTATACGGCCGGCGGGCCGTAGTTTGCCCATGCCTGGTTTAGACAATGTTATTCTACTGAAGAGCTGTTGATAATGACCTCATTGTTTACACCACCTTTCTCCTTCTCTATCTCCTCCTGCAGGTGTCGGATCTCCTCACAGATACTCTGCTCCATGGTGCTTTTGCCCACGCCGAAGCTACGCAAGGTAGACAAGGCAAAGCGTCGCTGTCTCTTCCATATTTCACCGTTGCTCATGAACAGACCGCCTAGACACAAGCATGCAGAGGAAGTGGGGTTAACGGCTCAGGGAATATGAGACAAGAGAGAGAAAGAGAGATAGATTTGCACACCTGTGCGTCCTGAGTAAACCCTTTCGGCTATTGCAGTGTGTGGTCGATCCACAAAGTTGTCGGCTTGTGTCACTATGGCTTCCTTCACCATCTTGTATCCAGACACAAACACCATCTTTTCATCACCGAGACGGATACTGAACACATTCCCGTAGACGTCAGCCAGCTGTGGACAATGAATCATGGAACAAACTATGATGAACCAGAATACACAACTGCATCATATTACATTTTTAAATAGTTCAAAAGGAAAACCTGCCTGTGCACAATGAGGATCAAATGGGCTACCAGGTGTACCGAGCATTATCAGCATTATCATTTATGTTAACAATTTGACCGCCAGATATCAGTATCTGCCATTAGTTTCTATATCAGAAACAGGGAAAACTGTGCCCGCACGAGAGTGCCATTTAGTGGGCCACGGAGATATAGTGCCAAATTGTTAGATTAAATACAAGAATACATTTTTTCGTAATATATAAAGCTCATTATTTTTTATGTCTAAATGTGTCAAATTTCAAATTGGTAGAGACAAACGGATGTAAAAACACAAAATGGAGCTGTAAACATGTAACGCATGGTGAGGAAATATGACCCTGAATACATTACATTTGGATTCATAACGGCAGGCAGTGATGGGTGGGGGTAAGCAGAATATATATTTTCGTCATTACAGCTGACATTGGCATTACACATATTTACAGCACAGTTAATTTATTTCTTATAAATTTTGTTATGTTTCTTTAATTAACAACCAGAAGCGGGTCTTTTGATTGAAGCAAAAAATAGTTGAAATGTACAGTTTCCTTTAGTACATTGACAAAGTTGTATAAGTTGTTGGTGTCCATATACTCCATATCCTTATAGCAATACCACAGTTTTTAAAAGATATTGAACTTAAATTCAATTAAATCAAACTAATTCAGTTTAAATGTATTAGGGTGTCTCAATAAAATTCACACTTGAAAATGTACATGTTTTTAACTTTACCTTCGTAAAATAAATGTATGGATGTTTCCTTTCCACACTGAAGAAATTCCCCACAAGGGGAAGAGACAACGGTCCTGGAGGATAATTTGGAGGATTCCTGTTCTTGAGGAAGTCTGCTATTATGATAAAAATGAAAATACACAGGAATAGCCCCTTAAGGTCAAAACCCAGCAAAAGGTCATGAAGCCACATTGTTAAAGAGAGTTCGACCAGCAGCAGGAGGAAGGTCTGAACTCCTCAAGACTTGACCCTACACTGCACACTACTAATGTTACAAACATATCAATCATTTGGACTTTGCTCCAAAGTCCTTGTGACAGTGGACTTAGATAACGAAACACGGAGCTTTTCCTTGGTAAACAAGATCTCTGGCATAGTCTAAAATGATTCAACATTAAACAAAAACAGTAAAGTATTATAATGCCATCGTGTTATGATAGCAATGATGAATGCGCAACCATATCGGCTGGGCAATATCACAACGCACACATGCAACACCGCCACTGTGACCTTAGATTGGATGTTGTAGAGTCGAGCGAAAAATACATAGTGCAGAGGAAGTAAAAGGCATCTAATTGATCCATTTTACAATTGCATTCAAATGTATCACTACCAGCCAGGAATAGATCCAGACAACACAACCAGGTTGCCTTAGTCAAAACCCAGTTCACTGTTTCTGTTGTGCTGTGAGGCACAAAAACATCATGCAGTCAGGTCAGAAAATTGTTTTCATACACATTGATTGGCTTAGTTAACAATTCAATTCATATGTATTACCCAAAATCAACAATCTGTACAACACACAACATCTTCTGTCCTTGCATATGATATAAATTATTAATATAATGAGAGTAGTGAGAAAAATTATGGAAAATTACAACTACTATTTCTAAGAGCAGTAGTGGATATAATAGAATGATGATAATAAAATGATGAATGGTAGCAGTAATAGACTAATAACAATAGTAGCAGTGGGTGTTAGGCAGGGCCACGGCAGAACGCACAACCGTGGTCCCGGTATAACAAGATCCTTGGAAATCTAGGATCACCAAGTCAGAAATGTGATACTTCTTATACCCGGAGGGATTAGAAGCAGATATTTGTTTCTAAAACGTTCCATTTCTACGTAACAACCTGTGGAGCTTACATTAGCATAGTACGTCAGCATGCCATTTAAAGGTGTACTAAATGAATACACAGGAATTATAAAGCCACATTTTTAAAGAGTTGAACCAGCAGCAGGAGGACTGTCTGAGCTTCTCAATACTTGACCCTACACTTCATGCTACTAACATTACTGTACATATACCACTTAAAAACTAATTTGGACTTTGCTCGAAAGTCCTTGTGAAAGTGAACTTGGATAACCAGACACAAAGAAACTGACCTTTTCCTTGTTCAACAAGATCTCTGTCAAATGATCTATTTACTCAGTTTTTGTTACTACACGTGCTGCAGCATTATGGATCAACGGTGGAGTCTTTAGAGCAGCCTGATGATAATAAGGAATTATCATTAGATAATTGATTGTGTTGTGGGCCTAGTAGAATAATGTCTGTTTTCTCTGAGTAAGGAAGAAATTCCAATTCCTAGAGCCAATGATCCTGGAGGATAATTTGGAGGATTCCTTTTTTTGAGGAAGTCTGCTATTCTGATCAAATTGACAATAAACAGGAATAGCACCTTGTGGTCAAAGCCCAGCAAACACATATAAAGCCCCGTTGTTGAATATATTAAACCAGCAGCAGGAGGACTGTCTGAGCTTCTCAATACCTTTTTCTTCCTTGTAAAACACCAGTTATATAACGCCTGCTCTCACTTGTTTAATGCTTTTGTGGTCCACACACCCAGTGACTACACACCGTAATGACATTACAGGACATCTTCAGAAATCAGTGATTCAGTCTGCACTGAAGTGCGTGTGACTGTCTGCTGTACTTACAGCATAACAAGCTACTTTGTCTTTGGCAAACAAGATAGGTCATCGAACAAATGATGATACTGAGTAATTATCAAGTAATATCACGTCAAGAAATATGATGGCAATAACTCATGAGCAACAACAATCTCAGCTCATAAATGTGATAACACACAAGTGCAAGACCTCTCCCGTCTTTATAGCCTTTCACTTAGATTGCATCGTGATAGTGTAATCAGAGTCAAGTACAAAGTGCAGCGGGAACAAAAGTCATCGAACTGATATGAACTCATTGTGCAGTTGCAGGTAAAAGTGGAAATAGTTGGACCACTACGGTACACGGCTAAATACTGCTCTCTTATGTTTGTCATTTTCAAAGATAAGAACACAAGATCATTATACAGTTTTCAATACTTTGCAACTAGTGTGATTGTGTTGAGTGTTTGCTGCTCACTCCTCTACCTGTGTCCTCGCCTCTTCAACAAAACCTTGTCATTAATCAATTCATGTGAAAGGCCAACGCTGGGATTCAACCACAAACATTTATTGATTCAAGAACAGAATGAAACATCCTTATTACAGACTTTTAAACATTATTTTACAAGTTTTGTGCAATCCCTACTCAAAGAAGTTGAGAACAAATGATGAGAGTGATGACGTCACCGCAATCAAAGGCAAAATCAAAGAACTTTAGTGAGGCTTTGATTTGCGCGTATGGATGCTGGAATATATTTCGATATATTTTGCTAGATGTGAAGGAAATCATGCATAACTTATGTGGAGCAACTACATAAGACATAATCAGCTAATGGATATATGACAACCTAATATATTATGACCTCCCGTTGCTCCAAACTGGTGAATGATCTACAGAATCAGCTTATTATATTATGCAACAATTAACGGTTCAACACTTTATTAATGTCATAAGTTAATGACATTCAGTAGATACAAGCTCGTCAGACCAGACGTCCGCTGTTTATTTGGTTGTTTATTTTCTTTATTGTCTCACACAGGCGTGTAAACATGGACGCGTTATGAGACAATGAGTCCTTGGGCACCAACATGCAAAAGGCCCGACCACCTCTCTCAGCAAGACACAGACTTTATATTTCTATTTCTTTGCGGTTTTTTTTGCGTCTTTTAATAGTAATAGTTGCTTTGAGCCTCTTTGCAGTTGCCTTGTGTCTCTTTGTGGTTGTTTTGTCTCTTTCTAGTCATTTTGAATCTCTGTCGTTGGTTTGCCCCTTTTCCTAGTCCTTTTGAGTCTTTTTTTTTATTTTTTATATCTCTTTGTGGTAATTTTGCATCTCTTGACAGTTGCTTTGAGTCTCTGCAGCTGTTTTGCTTCTCTTTGTAGATGTTTTGTTCTTGTTGTAGTCATTTTGTGTCTCTTTGTAGTTGTTTTATGTCGCTTTGAGTGACATTTTGTAGGTGGAGGCCCCCTGGGCCCATGTCCAGTAGACTCATTCAGTAATCAATCCATGTGTGAACACACTTCCGTGGGAGTGCAGGTGCTGTAATTACTGTACCTAAGATACAAATCAAAGGCAACTGGGCTTACTGCCTTAAAACAATGAGTAAGTCCAGTTGTCTTTGACTTAGAACTTGCAAATATCCTCTGACCTGGGTGACTCAAACTCCACAGACATGGTGATCTTTTTTTTTAATATCAAATAATTTTGGAGGAGAACGGTCAAATATTATGAAAACTATAGTTTTCGATGTGAGTCAGATACGTGATCTTCGATTGTGTTGTGTCAGCGAGGCTCAGCCAGGACCCTGAACTCTTCGGGGGAATAGGTGAAGCCTATCACAGCCTCCAAGCTGGGCATTTCTCCAGGAACAGGAGAGAAGGCGAAGCGTTGGAGGAGAGACGTAAAGAAAAGGAACAGCTCCATCCTGGCCAGGTGCTCTCCCATACACCCACGTTTACCTGAGGGGAAACAGTCGACAGCAGCTTAAGGTTGATATGAGATATAAGGTGTGATGGCAGCAATTCTTAGGAACCAAATGGAATGCTGCAGGAATGAATCCTAAAACCTGGAAATTAGTTAGTATTCTTGCACTTCCGGTTCCCTCGTTTCAAAGTCAATGGGGGTTTTTGAATGGGTTTTTGGTTAGATGCTTGAAATAAGGTTAACACGCACTTAAAAGATTTTAAGGTTTTGAATTTTTAAGCTTGCGTGTCTTAAAAAAAGTCGGTTGCTAACAAGTAGCTAAATGAAACTACTGAACGTCATCACGCCTTCACAGCCTCATTGTTTATACTCGCACTCATGTGACAGTGGTGTAGCTTCTTTCCAGCACGTTAACTTTTCACTGCAAAAATCCTAATTGTGAAGATTATCTTGCTGAGCAAAACGCGTAAGTGTTTGTGTTGCCAAAGAGTTTATTTTCTGCAATCATCCAAAAAACCAATGGAAAAAAATCCCATTGGATTTTTGTGCGATGCCAACTTCAGGGTTGGCCTACAAAAATATGTCATCCCTGCAGTACACAGTATCACTGAAAGTGCATCGATCAAACCTGCTGAGAACGGGAGGAAGGCCTCTCTTCTGCGGAACTGGCCCTCTGAATCCAAGAAATGCTCAGGATTGAAGATATCTGGAGTCGCCCACTCATTCTTATCAAACAGCACAGATGCAAGAATTGTAGTTATAGAAGTGCCCTGGAAAAAACAAGCATGAGATGTTGATATCAGTCGTGTATAAATAACTTTAACGTTTCACAGCTTGTCATTCGTATCTGGGTGAGCCTGGTAAATAGTCCTTTACTTTGGGTATTAAATATCCTCCCAGTGTAGAGTCTTTACTGGCCATTTTGGGGAATCCCATGGGAACGATATTTCCCATCCTTTGAGTCTCATGGATGACGGCGTCGGTATAAGGCATGTTGGGTCTGTCGGCCACGGTGGGCTGACGAGACTGTCCGATCACTCGGTCTATCTCTGCCTGGACTTTCTCTGAGCGAGGAAGCAGAGCCACTGAACATTATGCAACTTGGAAAAAGCACAAAACCATGTAAAATCTTCAGGAAAATACTCTTGTGCTCAATGTGATTAAAAAGATACGAACCCTGTATCTCTGGGTAGTGGATCATGTAGACGAGGGCCCAGCGTAAAGTGGTGGCGCTTGATTCTGTACCAGCCTCAATCAGGTCCAGAGTGCAAACCACTAGGGTTTCAATGTTGAAGCCAGCCTGGGGATCCTTCTTTTTCTGGAAAGGTTTCATCAACATTGTGCTGTGCTGTCAAATGCTATTATTTACTTTACCTGTGAATCATGCAAAAGTGTGTTAACATTAACAGCGCCGTCTCAGCATGGCTCATTGAAACTCTTGGTTCATCATAACTGCAACAACGGATAGTGTATGTAGACATTCTGTGTGTTTTTAGGGTGATTCTGTGATTCACGTCTTGAACAGCTATGAATATCTTCGAGCATTTTTTGACGGCAAACAAATCAAATAAAAAAAAAACGAATCAGTTGGACAGATCAGCCATAAATCAGACAACTGAACCAAGAAATTGGATTTTCCAGGCAGAACTTTGGGGATTTTGTCCTCCCTCACCATGGTCAGATAGTGAGACTGGGCAAAAGGCTCCACCACCTCCACACACACAGACTTTACAGTTGCTTCGCCTCTTTGTTGTTGTTTTGTGTCTCTTTGCAGTCATTTTGAGTCTCATAGCTGTTTTACTCCTTTTCATAGTCGTTGTGAGTCACTTCGTGTCTCTTCGTGCCACCATCACGTGGTGGTGACACGTAATCCTCCTCTTCTTCCTCCTGCCACTAGAAGTCTTTCTTGCTGTTCATACCACGTCACCAGTTCTGACCAATGCAGCTGCATCTATAGTTTTATATCGGCGCCTGACGATTGTTTTAAGACAAATGTGAAAACATTGTGAACCTATCCTTCTTACCTTCTCCATCTCTGCCATGTACACATCGATATAATCACGAGGGTCCTCAGGGTTCCACTCCTCCTGATGCTGCTCTACTTGCTTTTTCAGGAAAGCCAGGATCTCCTTGTAGTTCTTGTGGATAGTCTGGTGAGGTCCTGGCAGGTGCTTCATCAAGCCAGGAAATGCATCATACAGCTGTTGATGGGGACAAACTGTCAGATCAAGTTATAGACCAACAGTTTGTTGTGATCACATGATAGTTGAGACAGATCAGGGCGGTACCTGAGCCAGAGGAGAGCCGGCGAGCACTACGGCCTCATTGTCCAACTCCAGAACCTTTCGAAAGCTTCGATCACTGTATTCAAAGCGATGTCCGAAGAGCACCGACGATATGATGTTACCCACTGTGGTCGTTATGATGTAGTGGGGGTTAAATGGTCCTCCTGGACATATGATGAATGCAATTCAAGTGAACAATATTCGGATGTAAATCCTGCGGCCTAACGGATGCATCGCTACTTGCCTTGTTCCTCTTTGAAAGCTTCACAGAGGAAGTTGGTTTCCACTTCGATGTATTTTTCCAGCGACCTCTGGCCCTCTCCAAAGTAACGCAGATGAGTGCTGGCGAACTTCCTCTGCTGCTTCCAAAGGTAACCATTGCTCAAAGCTATGCCTGTGGGAATATTATTGTAAAGGCAAACCATGAACAGGTTTTAGAAGTCTATCACTTCTGAGCACCATATATGTCACTTCTTAATCTGGTGGAAAAGATGAAATATCATCACTATTCTACAAAGCCAACATTTATCTCCAGAGTTAGCTGACTGAGCTGTGATTTAGTTAAATCCTTCAACACCGCACACAGAGATGTTGTTTTACCCTGGAGAAAGACATTTTCAGTACCATATAATCACGCTCTCACTCACTTGTTCGTTTATACTCACCAATCCCCTTGAAGGTTTCGTGGAAGAGAGGGACAATAGGTCGATCAACGAAGCTGTCCAGCTGGTTAACAAGAGCCTCTTTGACCATCTTGTGGCCCGAAATGAACACCAACCTCTCGTTGCCTTTCCTCAAGCTGAACACTGGACCGTACTCCTGAGCAAGCTGCATTTAAAAAATAAAACGAATAACTTTTCAAGAGAGGGAATGTATTCGTTGAATATGTTAACTTGGATAGAACGTTTTTGTCTCGTGAAATGCTTAAGAAGAAGAGACGATTACATAAAAGCCTCATGGAAGACTTTGAGGGAACATCACGCTGCAACCACTGCTGGAAAAGTAGTCCCTCTGCTATTGATACTCATAATACTGCCGCTACTGTCTCGTTTGATATGTTCTCATGATTTTTCACTTATAAATAAATTAGCACTTATTTTCAATGTATTGACCTGCAGTTTCTCACTAATTATTTGGCATGTTTTTAGCTTTTATAAATGGTTTCGTACTACTTTGAAAGCACACACTATTTAAGTCCTGACACTTTTATTGCTTTTTATAACTGTAACCTTCGATCACTGATCTAAAGAAGCGGTGCATTTATTATTATTTACTTACTGCCTTTATAGTAGTATAAAATAATAATAAACTATTAATAGTTGGAGAAAATATCAAATTGTCAGTTGATTAGAAAGCACTTTTGAGTTACAATCGTGTGCGTTATCCCCTCGGATATTAAAGATGAACCCTTCTCTACTCGACTGATAAAGTGGTACTATGTGCACCTCACCTTGTCCATTGTTTTGAAGTCAAGTCTTGTGAAGATATTTCCTAGAAAAGGCAGCGCCAAGGGTCCCGGTGGAAAGCTGTGTGGCCTCCAGTTTCTGACCACATTTGTCAGAAGTAACACTGCAGAACTGAACAACAGCCAGCCAGTGAAGTCCATACAGTCAAAAAGTGCTTGAAAAATCATGATGAATATGTTTCAGAAGGCCTCCCTGTAAAATCTGTTTGCTGGTGTTCTGAGGAAGATGTGTGGAAAAACAGGCACAGGAAACAGCCTGTTATGTAACACTGATGACGTCTCTCGGCATCGGGGTAACGAACTACAGTTCACCGTAGTCTGCAGGGCAGCCGGGGCCAAGGAGGCGGCCCAGCTGGAAGAGAGGTGTCCGATTACCCGGGAGGGGTTGGTGTGGGGACAAAGAAGGAAATGTTTGGAGAGAGGAGGCGGACAGGAGCGCACAAAGAGGAAAGGAGTTTTATTTTACATTAAAGACAACGAACCCCAAGAAAACGGAAGATATGTTTGGTTTTTGTAGCGGCTTTCGGCTGGAATGAAGTTTACCTTTTGTTTAAAGAATCTAAATATATTATTTTGAGTTAGAACACAACCGCTTGTTGACTTGCTGATCCCGACCTCTCAAGACATCACAACGTGCTCTGTGTGTTTATAGGTATTCAAAAAAAATAAGGCCCCAAAAAAAAGTAAAGAATATAAAAATACATTCTGGACTTGTATGCAGGTGTGTGTAACAGATGTCTTGAGTAGCTGTTTCAATTCAAAATATAAGTTACATTTGACTTGGTGTCAAAATGTGCAGCAACAAGATAATTCAGTCATTATCAAGGTGGAAGTGACGTCTCACCTCCACCTCGTGATTTTACTTCTACACTTGTGAGGACCCTCAACAACATAGTGCTGTTGCTGATCCTAGCCTCTAATCCTCACCTGAACTAATGAATTATTATGTATTCTTAAAGATAAGCTTCCCAGTAGTATATAAAGTAGTTACAGTTAGCCCCACATTTACACGCTGCAAGATTGAAATAATGCTTAGGTGAAAACGCAACTACAGTTATAATCCACTGATTTATGGTTCTGAGTGGGGTGATTCTGCAAAGTTAGTACTTTTAGTATCTTAACTTAAATTTGAGTATTTATACGTTTCAGAGAGCATTGCTACCTTTACATAAACAAAAGATCTGTGTTGAACTGAATGCTTTGGTGGAAGCCCATGCATTTCCGCCACTGTGATGAAAAACTAAAGATCCTGTAAGTCATTATAATGAGGAACTTTCTCAAAATAGTGACCTAGCATCACATAATTAGGACTTAGTATATGATAATTATGAGATAGGCCTACTATCTCGTAAGGATATGTAGAAATAATTATGAGATAGAAAGACATAATTATGATATTGTAAAACATCACAGTGGTGGGCTTCCATATAAACTGTCTTTTATGAATATGACTAAAACATATTCCACTCACTAAATCTTGACCCAAGCAATACAAAAAAAGACTTAAATGTGACTTTAAACCAACTACAATTTTCATTGAGCTACAAAGATTAAAAACTACATTGTATGTTTTGTGCTTTTATTTTGAAGGTCAGACACGCAATAGGGAAGTCTTGTGAAACACAAACCTTCCGCCCGCGTACTTCACTGAGCTTTGACCGGTCGTGCTCGCAAAGTGAACACCAGAACACGAAACAAGTTGACATAGTTAAGCAGTCAAATGGAGGCCCTATACAATGTGCTGGGCTTGGAGTGGTTGGACTGCAGCAGTATTTTGATATTTCTGTGTGTTTTTCTGTTGTTGACTGATGTTTTGAAGCACAGAGCTCCGCCAGACTTCCCCCCAGGACCGTGGGCTCTTCCTTTCATCGGCGACCTGCATCGCATGGATATCACCCGATTCCACCTGCAGATTGGAGAGGTATGTTGTTAGTGTCAGGGTGCACGCCGCCTACAAACAAGGTGTTGTGTCGCATAGTGTCAGCTCGACATGTGATTCCCCCTTTACATGACCCTTCCTCTTAAGCCCTAGCCCTATTTTTAGGCCTCTGCTCGAAAATTGCATACCCAAACTCAAAAGAGTGTATCTTTGCAAGCACAAGGTCTATTTGAATAATTTGGTGTGTTGTAATAAAGGAACACTTGTGAGATTTGTTCAGATGTGTAAATATCAGTGTATAAGTTACTGGTTAAGAGTAAATGAACATGGCACACAGCTCAAATTGAAAAATTTCAGGTTCGCCTGGGAAAAAAAGCCCCTTCATTGTTATTATTTCATTGAAATGATGCAGCCCCCAGCCTAAAACATCTCCCAAATCATAGCACATATATGTGAACAGTCTCTCTGCAAAGTTTTACTTTGATAAAGTGAAGCAGAACAAAATGAGAGAAGTGTTAGTACAGAAAGTTTAGGCGAGATTTCCAAAATGTGCATTTGGGCACCATGTGTGCCATGTGTGCCATTTGAATTTCCTCATGTACTAAACTACATATTTCACTTATAAATTACTAATGGTGTTGAATACATCCAAATGCAGCAATTTCTGGCTTTTTTTGGAAAAAAAAAAATAAATAATATTTTTTTTTAATATTATATTTAATATTATATTATTTTATATTATATTTGTAAGTCTTCTGTTTCGACATCTTACTAATTACCGGTAATCCTAAAAATGAACGAACGGTGAAAAGGCAGCCGAAATCTCATCTGTCATCTTTCTAAGCAAGCTGCAGCTGTAATCAACTGAGCGTAATCAGCTGTGCGTAATGCCAGCTGGCAGCTTGCTCCTAGTTTTTATACTTACGCAGAACAATAGCTCTGGCTCCCATTGGCCGACCTCCATGGTACATACCTCTCTGTATTCGTTAGCTCCAATATAATTGAGCTAATCACTTGAAAATGAGTGACAGCACTGTTAGCCAGTCAAAATCATCAAGTCTCCGAAAATAGTGACTTGCAGTGTCTGGGACCCAAAACATGTTACGGCTTGCCCTGTGGGGTGAAATGACCCCCTCCGAAGGAAAGGCGTGTCCCTGCTGCAAGGCAGGAAGTACATTGACTGTTTACCAGCGAAAAAATGCGGGGATTTATAGCTGTTCGGCTTCAAAACGACAATAGTAAGTGATATTTATGATCATAAAGCGATAATATGGTTTGTGTTGCTGGTGTCTGTTGGCCTCATATCTCAGCGATAGTATGACGGAGAGAAATGTTACGGATATGTCCGTAATCGTTGTGGTGTTGCCGTGATTTCTGCTATTTCGGTTTGTTTGTTAGCATCAAGCTATGATTGCTAAGTCCGGAAATGTCCCGAGTGTGCACACTCCTGGCGAAATATGAATATGGTGTTGTAGTTATGCTAAGTTTGACTACTGAGTTGTGTTTGGAGTATGTTCAAATGTCTTTTATACGATTTTATCCCAGGTTTCTGACGTTTCACGGGGTATGCGACATCATTATTAATTAATGTGTTCACTGGTGTTCAATATGACACAAATGACCACGTGACTAGTGTCCCCTTATAAGGGGACCCTAGTCACTAAGTTAACAATCATCTGAACCAGCAAAGGTAAGTGCAGGTGTGTGTAGAGCTGGTTTTAACTACTTTATATGCTGCTGGGCAGCTTGTGAATTCCCAACCAGTATTCATTAAGTCTTATTTAGTTTTTAAATATATCTTTTATTTATTTATATCGTTTATTTATTTAAATTTTGATGATCATGGCTTACGGCTAATGAAAACCCATAATTCAGTATCTCAGAAAATTAGAATATTACATAAGACCGATTTAAAAAAAAAAAAAAAAAAAAAGCGGCCTTCAGTCTCTCGTCTTCCTCTTGACAAAACCCCATAGACACTCTCTGGGGTTTAGGTCATTCAAGAATTTGGGGGAGATTCACAAGGAGTGGACTGCGGCTGTCAGTGCTTCAGGAGCCACCACACACAGACTTAACAACCTGTCAATCACAAGGTAGCCCCGCCCTAAAGCATCCCCTGCTTCATGGTCTCTTTGACTCTAAATGGAGCATAATGTACTAAATGAACATCATGCTGTATTGAAGAAGACTTGAAACTAGAGATTGAGACATAAACTCATGTTTACAATGTTTACTGAGGGAATAAATCAAGAGAGAAGTAGAGTCATTTTCTCATAGACTTCTATACAATCTGACTCCTTTTTGCAACCAGAGGAGAGAGATTGAAAGTTTAGGACACTTCCACATTGGCTTCACTTTTCCGAATCCGAGGTTGCCGCCTGAGATAAACAGGGCATTATACCTCTAAATAACCACAATGGAGTTCAGGACAGAAAGAGAAGCACATCAATGCAACAGTAGTCGGTAATGTCTACTCTAGACGGCTGTGGTTACAGCTAGACTGATTATTTTGTTGTCAACATCCTCAGAAAGTAGGTCAACTCGGTGTTGAACCAAAACCCACCAGTCTGCTCTCTGTGTTCAGTTTGCACAGAAATATGGAAACATTTTCAGCCTGCGGCTCTTTGGTGGAAGGATTGTGGTCCTCAATGGCTACAAGCTTGTGAGAGAGGCCCTGGTCCAACGAGGAGAGGACTACGTGGATCGCCCCTCCATACCGTTGTTTGATGCAATAGCGGGCAACAAAGGTAGCGCCTGTTGCATTTAGTTTGAAACGTTACTGGTAGTTATTATAATGATGAGCATATTAGCATTTAGCTAGCCCTTAGTTGTGTCTTATTTCCCATGAATGCTGTTTTGGTTTCCCCACAGGTCTGGTGATATCGAATGGCCACCAGTGGAAGGAGCAGAGGAGATTTGCTATCCGTACACTCAGAAACTTTGGTGTGGGCAAGAAGACCCTGGAGCTGTCCATCCAGCAGGAGTGTCATTACCTCACTGAGGCGTTTGCCCTTCAGCAAGGCACTGACCAAATCATGTTTCTCCACAAGCAACAACTAATAAGCTAAAATAAGCTTACGGCACTTATTAGTGCCTTAAAAGGCAGTACGCCTTTTTACAACTAAGCATATCTTGTGTTTTTTGTGCCTCTGTGCGGGCGACGATGTGTTTTTGGGTTGTCTCTCCGTCCGTCCGGTCCATTCTTGAGAAAGTAATATATCAGGAACACATTGGAGGATTTCTTTCAAATTTGGCAAACATTTTGGGCCATAATTCAAGAATTTGTCTGCTAATTATCAGACATTTCATACAGACTATGAAGCTCAAAGTGCTCTAAATTTAAAAAAAATAAATAAATAAACTTGCTTTTACAGATAAAATAGATGCAAGTGGTAGGACGAAAGCATGCAATTCACACTAACATTTTAAGTGTTATTTGAAGAATTTGAACAGATGAATAAATGTGTGTCTTATCTACATTTTCTCTTTATTTTACAGACGAGCCTTTTGACGCCCAGCCACTGATGAACAAGGCTGTGTCCAACATCATCTGCTGCCTGGTGTTTGGGGATCGCTTCGAGTACTCCGACAAGCAGCACCAGTTCATTCTTCAGACCTTCACTGAGTTACTGTACTTGGAGGGAGGTTTTTGGGCACAGGTGAGCCGGCTTTGAAATCTTTTCTATAGAACAACAAATTAACAAGACGTTGAATACTACGTGGTAACCGGCGGTGGAGGAAGGAGGCAGATCCTTTACAAAAGTAAAATAATGTGCAACAATGTCAAAATACTCCATTACAAGTAAATGTGAGTTTAAACGTATGTAAAACACAAAAGTATTATCGGTAACGTGTAATAAACGGGGGGCGAAGGGAATAATATCCTCTTTCACAGTGCATGTCATTTCATATTGTGACATTGATTTATTGTGATTTACAGGGAGTCTCTGTATGTTTTGACCAATGCAAATTTGCAGCCTCCGCCTGTGTCTTTTGCCTTAAATCCCAGATAACCGTCTTCATGCCCTGCAGGTTTACAACACGTTACCCTTGCTGATGAAGTGGCTTCCCGGACCCCACCAGAGGATATTCTCTCTGACACAAACTTTGCTCGACCACATACAAATAAAGATCGACGAACACCGGGAAAGCTTTGACCCCTCCTCACCGAGAGACTACATCGACTGCTTCCTCGCAGAGATAGGAGAGGTGAGCGTTTGAATGCGTCTGCGTTGTGTTTGTCCTATTTTGCATTTTTCTAATGCATCATGTCGACTGATACGAGGAACCGTCTCTTGTGTTCTTGATAGAACAAGGACAAAGACGCTGGTTACGATTTCAAGAATCTGTGTTTTTGCACTTTGGACCTTTTTGTCGCTGGAACTGAAACTACTACGACTACGTTACACTGGGGACTGCTGTACATGATCTACTACCCTCACATACAAGGTGTGTGTGTGTGTGTGTGTGTGTGTGTGTGTGTGTGTGTGTGTGTGTGTGTGTGTGTGTGTGTGTGTGTGTGTGTGTGTGTGTGTGTGTGTGTGTGTGTGTGTGTGTGTGTGTGTGGGGGGGGGGTCACCCACAGGTCAGGCCTGTCTCTATTAGAGTAAGTGGTGTTTCCCCCTCAGTCATCTAAGCAGTTCACAGACTCATTGTTTCCTGTTTTCACTGCGTGCAGAGAGAGTCCAGGCCGAGATAGATACTGTGGTCGGTTCCTCCAAGAAGCCCTCTGTGACTGACAGAGAAGCGATGCCTTACACCGACGCAGTCATCCACGAAATCCAGAGAATGGCCAACATCCTTCCCCTCAATTTGGTCCGCATGACGGTCAAGGAAACCACGCTGGACAAGTACACAATCCCAAAGGTACACCATGCTCGTACGAGAAAGCGTCGCATTATGTGAGAATTTAACTTTGTTTTCTAAGTTGCTTTTTCTGGCAGCATAGTTTTCGAATGTGGTGCTTTTTGGCAACCAACTGAAAAACAGAGGAAGCTTAACTTCAGAGAATAAGTGAACCAAATCTGCAAGTTGATTTGTATGATGTATTGATGTGAACTGAATAACCAAGGATGATAATAAGGTAAGAAATTAGCTTAAAATAATCACAATTCATGTATAAAATACATTTATTGAGTTATGATCACCTGTTGTATAAGTAATGGGCCTAAAATGTACAAAACCACTGTTGTACTTTTGTTGTTATTATTACAGTTAATAAACGAATCAACAAAAATACTACATGTGTCCATTTGGAAGCTCTTCTGGTAGCGTTTGATCACATCACATCGTTGTTCTGGTCCATGTTTGCTTAATTGTCGAGATTAAAAATACATTCCTGAAAAGTAGAAGAGTCTCTGTTTGATTTCCCGTTTTCATCGATGACATTTCCTCAGGGCACCATCATCATGCCGACACTGACCTCGGTTCTACGCGATGAGTCCATGTGGGAAACTCCACACACCTTCAACCCTCAACACTTTCTGGACCAGGACGGCAAATTCAGGAAGAGAGAAGCCTTCCTTCCTTTTTCAGCAGGTCAGTCAGTAGTTACAACACGGTAGAAGTTATCGATATGTTGTTTCAACCTTAAAGGGCTTTACAGATGAAAACAACAACAAAAAGATACATACTACTGCTTGCCAGCAATCATTTGCATATTTAAGCATTTACTCGGCCTGCATTGAATAGTTCGAAGCTAAACGTTCAGCTTGTATCCATATTTGCTGCAGATAAGCTTTAAAAACCAACATTTTCACTACGGCTTTCCGCACACAGTGACACAGTTTTATTTATTAAAGATTCAAAATCTTATGAGGAACTTTAAACTTGTTATTAAACAGTCTCAATTTAATACAGATTTTTTTTTTAATATACCGTAGTTATTCTTAATGCCTGTAAAATGGTGCCACCGGGTCAAAGTCAGATGAAATCATGCAGGTTCAGGAAACATCCGGCTTCATTGCCGCCTTTCGAAGCTCTACCAAAAATCATCACAAAAATGCTTCATTAAAAACAGACTAACTCATTAAATCTGATGAATCACATCATTCAAATTGAGGATTTAGTTATTTTCTTAAAGGTGATGACGTCATAAAATATGAAGCTTCATTCGGAAACCTCAATAGAAGCTTTGAATAAAAAAAGAGAAAAACGACAGCCCTGCTACCATTAATCACAGTTGGGAGGGTGTCAAAAAGAGTTGAGATCCCAGGAGAGCGGCCTTAAAAGAGGAACATATGGTCGGCCTGTAAATTAGGCTAAAGGGACACAAAGCGTAAAATTAAGAGTTAAAGGATGAGATCTTATAATCCTTTTAAAGCAAGCATGTATTACATAACAAATGTAAAGTGATTTTAACAAATGTCAACCTGATAATTATAATAATAGGTGTATCTGAGTAGAGTGCAGTCAGTGTGTGTGTCGAAAGTGCGGAGCTAGAGGAAGTAAGCAGGGTGTTGGCTTGTAGGGATGGGGAAATAACAGAGGTTGAGAAGGAGCTCATGCAGGGTAGCGGTTGAGTAGAAAAGACACAAAGTGTAAAATGAAGAGTTAAATGATGAAGGATGAGATCAATAATCATTTCATAAGCAAGTGTGTACTAAGTAAAGTGATTAACAACGGTAACTGTGATTATGATAACTAATATGTGTAGGATTGCAAGATCAGGCCTATGGAAGGCAAGGTGATTTCCACAGCATAAGCACACACACATAATGATGAAGAATGAATCAGGTGAGGAGAGGGGGAGGGGGGGGGGGGGGTCCAGATAACCCAAAGGTATTATAAAAGAAGTGACTCGCAAACAGCCAGGGGGATAACGTCGTAAGAGCCACCCTAGTGCTCCACCGGAGAAGACACTGGACTTCGCTCGACAGACGCATCGGTGGACTTCGTCTCTGCTCAAGAAAGAAGAAAGGAAGAAAGATAGAAGAAGACGGCCCTTCGTGAGCAAAGATTGAAAGACGGAGAATCACCTATCCCCCCTGCTCAACTTTAACAACTGGACAACGAAAGAACCACAGCCGCCCTAGAGACTTTGTACTGAGCCTCGAGGATCGCTCAACGGACTTCGTTTGCCGCGCAGGAAGGAGCGAGGAGGGTCTGGCCAGACCCTCGCCCCTGACAACTCAAAAAAATAACTTTTCATCGCACCTTTGAAATCCAGCTCCAACCGAGCCGACTCGGCATCAAAACAAATGGGTATAATCAGAAGAAAATTGTAACGAATCAAGTATAGTATTATTTTTATGTGAGCTGTAGCTGAGCCCCTGCTAAATATATCCTGCAATAAATATCTAATCTGCATTTAAAGTAAATTCCTCAAGTGCATTAATTTTGCTTAAGTAGTAAATGTTCCTCGTGGCAGTAAAAAGTTAAATCTATTGTATGTCTAACAAATTAGTTCTGAACTGTTATGCTAGTGACCGATCCACTTAACAATCCCTTACAGTTTTACATGTAATCCTAGCCGGTAAAACCAAACCTGGCAATTTACCAAGAGCCCGGATCCAAAAGAGGGAAGCTGCCATAACTGACGCGACCGGTAGGAGTGCCCGGGGCCAGGGTGGCCCCTCGGCCGAGTGCGCGTTTACCGGAGGAAGCAGGGTAGACGTCAGGAGTAACGGTAGTTAGCAGAGCCAGGCGAGTTTCCTCGCAAGAACACCAGCTCGCCAATCTTTTAATAGAGAGCTGAGTCAGTAGGTAGCCCCGTATCCCCCCCGGATCTAACAAGGGTATCAGGTTGCATGTCTATTATTTGGTTGTTTCAGACTCTGAGCTGCAGCAATATGATATGGTCAAAGTAAATAAAAGTTGTGGTGTTGTTGTTGTCCTCTCAGGGAAGCGCGTGTGTCTCGGGGAGCAGCTGGCCAGGATGGAGTTATTCCTCTTCTTCACCTCCCTCCTCCAGAGGTTTTCTTTATCGGCGCCGGCTGGAGAGCAGCCCAGTCTGGACTTCAAGTTAGGAGCCACTCTCTGTCCCAAACCGTACCGCCTCTGTGCCGCACCGCGGTAGACCGACACCAACACAATGAATCAATGTGTGACTACGCGTATCTTGCAATACATCAATTTTACTATAATTTAGTAAAACATAATGTGCACGTCGTGCTTTTTAATACGATTTTATGTAATAAATGTGACCTATTCAAATATGCAATAAAATCCTTTCTAAAAAGCAGATCACAGTTCACTCATTTCTTAAATACTTTCCACAGCACATTGTCTTTGTTGGATTTGCTAAACCTTTACGTTTGTGTGACCGAATGGGTTCGTTGATGACACTGTGGTTTCAGTCTGAGGTTTTGCAGGTGAGAAAAACACTCATCAGAGAACCCCACAACAACCAGTGGTGTTTATCGACCTGTATGATGCCTGCTGTTATTCTCAGTTTAATATGCAGATAACTGGATGTTTCAGTGATGAAAGTTATCTGACAAAAAATGTTTCATCTATATCCGATGAATATGGGAAAGCTCTTTACATGACAGAAAGTAACACTTTGAGGTGTTTCTCTAAAATTTAACCTTTTGTTTATTTTTTTGAATTGACATATAAAGACATCAAAGTTGAAGCTTGAGGTCTCCTTTCATGTGAACATGCACGTCGTCTCACTTCTGGGTTTTCCCTGTCAAGCTTTTGAAGTCAGAAATGGAAAATAAGCAGCGAGGAGCTTGAGAACGTCTGTCTCTGCTTCTTTTATCTCAAACACAGTCGACACTCTGAAGGAATACGAACATGCGCAACCAGCTAAATGAGAACAAATATGGGAATTATTTTATTTATCTTTTTCTGTGAAGTGACCTCTTTAGGACTAAAAGTGTAAGTTTGTTTTACCAACCTTGCTACTCAAAAGGAAAACCAATATGTATTGTCAGTCAATCACATTGTAATGTTCTTGATGTTCTATGAATCCACTGTGTTTACCTTTCTGTCCATCAGCACATTTTAAGGTTTACTGTAAAACCCCTCAGAAGTGTCGGGACTAATGGAAATAGGTTGCTGTGAAGCGACAGTCAGCAGCTTTTTCAAAGTATAAAATGACATGTTACATGTCACACTTGATTATCTGCCAACAGCAGTGCGTTTAATGAGAGCAGCGTTGCTGCATTGCTGACATTCAAAGTCAACTCAGCCTTTTGTGGTGATGAAAGCAGGCAGAGAACTAGGACAACAACGTTCAAAGTTTCTCAGTTTGCCAAAATACCACCAAACTAGGTCACTGGCCTCTTTTAAGATGTCTCATTCGTGCAAAAAGAGATCACTTCAGTCCGATTCATCTCACAGAGCTTTGAAAGCAAGTCGTCTGTGGAAGATGCAACGATGGCTTAAAAACGTGTTGGATTTTATCTCGAAAAGAAAACCTCGCGCAGACGGCGTGAAACTCTGGTGAGCTTCATCTGAACACGTCTGCTAATGTTACTTCATGGTTTGTTGTATCTTTGACGAGAGAAGAAAATGCAGAAAACCCAAATTACTTCTGGATTTAACATTTCTATCTCCTTCAATGTTTCATGAAATCAAATGTTGAGATTTGAGCCAGTGCATGTTGGTTCTCTGCAGGATAATGCAGTGACATCAATGTCTTTTGAGCTGAAGTTCAACAAAACAGTGGCTCTTCCTCAGAACGTCTACTGTACGCTGATGGCCGGGGTAAGTTTTGAACATTACTTGATATCCGGAAAGAAATTCCCGTTGAAGTGATTCTTTAGAAAGAAATACCTTTTTGTTTTTCAGCCGCCGAGTTACGCCGAGTGGATTCTAAGAGGTTAAGAAAGATGAGCTGAGATGAATCTCTCCTCAACCTTGTGGAGATTAATTATTATACTTCTCAGTTTTCCCATCGAGCGTGAGTATCCATCCATCCACATCACTACTATCAGCCTGTTTCTGCCTCTGATTCAGTGAGAAGAATGTTTCATAGCAAAGCCGATGCACACATATATCATGGGAAGAGAGGGAATCCTCTTGGGATTGAAACATGTTCACTGTATGGCCGGCATTCAAGTGCACCGTTGCTTTGGATGGTGCTGCTGTGAAGTCCTCTGGGTGTGTTTTATTGTGGACAGGTGGCCCTTTGCTCCCGGCTGGCTGCCAGCGCTTCAATGCCTCTGGCTACCTGACAGTAAAACCAGCTCCACTCTTCCTCATCGGCTCGAACCTCACAGTGTACTGCCGCATCCCGACATGTCGGCGGAGGTAGAAAATACGATCAAATATTATACGATACAATATGATTTATTGTCATCTTTACTTGTGTGTAAAATGCTTGTCAGAGGTGTTCAGATGCAGTCCTGTTTTTGTCTTCCAGCTTCACAATATCCCTGCAGCTGAATAGTGAGACTGTGGCTTCTCGGAAGAAAGTCAACTGCACCACGATGATGTTCAGTCTGTTCAATGTGCAGGAACCAAATTCCATATTGCGCTGCAAGCTGATGAATGATCAACAGTCTACGGTTGTCGCTGGACTGGACCTACACGGCGGGCGTATGTACTGTTACCAATCATATGGAGTTGGGATTGTGGGAATTAGAAAGAAAAAGCTGTATTTTTAGAGTGTTTATGTGTGTTTTTGGGTGGTTGCTATCGTGATTCTGCATGGTGGCCGGCCTGCGTGCATTCATTCCTTAATTTCTGGTATTTATGTCGTCAAAGAGGAGTATCATCAGTCCCCTGACGGCCCCTGGGGGAAACCGATAGCTGGGCCTGTTTTTGTGGCTTTAGCTGCGTATGAGAGTCTCATTCAGGGGTTTCAAACTCACTTGAGTTCATGGGCCACATACAACCAGGCGGCAACTTCCCAGTCTGAAGAGTGAAACCAATGCAGAAGTGCCTTAAACCTGCATTCTGTATAATGGGCATTAGGGGGCGACTCCTCCGGTTGGAAAAAGAAGTCAGATTGTATAGAAGTCTATCAGAAAATGACTCTACTTCAAAACGAGGGAACGTGAAGAGCAAAAATGCTGACTCGCTTTACCGGGTTTGAGGACTCATTCCTGCCTCTGGTTGCTTTTAGCAGGACGGCACAACCTCAAGTGGACAGAAAGGAAGCAGTGCATTTAATGAAGGAATTGGAATAAGTGACATTTCTGGAATTTACACACTTAGCAAAGTCATCCAATCGCCCCGATTGGTCCCTTTGGCCGGCCTGTTCTGGCCCTCGCCGTATGTTTGACACCCCTGGTCTAATTACTGAGTCACATGTGGCGAACACATTATGCAATATCATATTCACCACTGTGGTTTCATGAGTGTATAATCCCCTGAGACTAAGAATCTTCAAATCTACACAGAGAGCAAGTCCTCTTCAAGGAGTCGTGTTTCTACAGTAGCCCAGAGCGGACAAACCAAACACTCCCTAGAGAGCCTTTCACAGGTCTACTGAGGCCGCTGTAGCTCTCAGACACACTTGGGAATGAGCAGGGGGTTGTTCTGTTGGTTATTCTGTTGGTTGTTCTGTTGGTTGTTCCGTTGGTTATTCTGTTGGTTGTTGCGTTGGTTATTCTGTTGGTTGTTCCGTTGGTTGTTCTGTTGGTTGTTCCGTTGGTTATTCTGTTGGTTGTTCTGTTGGTTGTTCCGTTGGTTGTTCCGTTGGTTGTTCCGTTGGTTGTTCCGTTGGTTGCAATTTGCAACCTTTGCCACTAGATGTCACTAAATCCAACACACTGCTCTTTAACACTGGGATGGGCAGCTCTCATAGGAGAATAAGTAAATTAACGTGTTCAAAAATATTAAGTATTAAAAAGCTTGAAGAAGCAAAACTTGTTTTTGAAAAAATGTAAAGTTTGAATGACCATTTTGAAGAAGCTGCAGAAAATTCTCCCGTCATTCTGTCGTTCTTTTTGTCAATGAGCACTCTGGTAGACATAGATTTGTTTTGCGTTAACAGGCATGCAAAAGGTCAGTGGCTTGCTTTTCATTCTTTTTCTAATCTGTTTTTCATCCTCTGTGCTTAAAGTCCCTCCAGATAAACCTGAAAACGTTCTGTGTGAAATGTCCAGGAGCTCTGATTTTATAACCTGCTCATGGGAGAGAGGACAGGAAACACACCTCCACACTACCTACAACATTTCACTCAGCAGGTATGGTGTCAATTATAGGTCCAATGAAGCCATTGCCTTGTTTTCTTGCACATAAGGCAACAACAAACCGTACTTTTAATTTTGTTTATCAGAGAAAATGGGACCCAGATGCTGTTGGATCAGATCCAGGATGCTGCAGAAATCACCATATCTCGAGCAAAGCTAGATGAAAACAATACGCACCAGTTGAATATCGCTGCTTACAACCACTTTGGATCATCGCGATCTGATCCGTTCTCCCTCTGTGTGAAGGATATAGGTAAGCTCAACACTTTCTCTTTAAGGAAGGTTATTTTAAGATTCATTCTATCTGAAGTATTTCCCAGAGAAATGAGTCATCCTGTTCATTCCTGTCAACTGTCGTGTTATTCTACCGCCGTCACAGTTTGACTGATTTGACCTGGCTATCAGTAAACCGTTTCTCTGTATTTGTAATATTTCTTTGAAGGGGAACAATTGCCCCACCGAGTCGGCCCACAACTTGTTGCTGTTTCAGTCGTTGACTTTTCTGAGTCATTACCGAACTGCTGTATCGTTTTGTTTTGCAGTTATTTGTGCGTGCTGGCAGGTCAATCCCACTGGATAAAGGCTGCCACTTGTGTGCATGCTTCTTCTGTGTTCTTTTGTATTGCAGTAATACCAGAAACCCCTCGTATCATGCAGATAGAGTTTGGGCATAACTCCAAAGCAGCCCTGTTGCAGTGGAAAACGTCTGGATCCTCAGAGAGTCTCAGATCTGACGTCCGGCTCCGCACAGATAATGGCTCCTGGGTAAAGTGATGCCGCGGCGCTCGTGACGGCTTTGTGGTTATTTGCAGCAGCCGTGTGTGACTTAATGCCTTGATGTTTTCTAGGAAGTGGGAGAGGGAACAGAACCCACTGAGGGTCTGATTCAAGTGGATGGACTGAGGCCTCTGACTGATTATGAGTTCAAGATGAGAACATGTAGCTCGCCCGGGTCAAACTCCAGCAAAAGGTCGTTCTGCAGCAAATGGAGCACATCTGTTGGGGGGAAAAGTCCGGGAAAAGGCGAGCTCACAATTCTTACTAATCGTGCAACAGATGATACCCGTGATGATGTGAGAGTTTGTCGTCAGTCAAACAAAACCCACAACTTGAGGCTAAACTTTATCTTTAGGTCCATCTCAGCAGATGCACGTGTGGAGGATGCTCGGCGGCCTGGGGGCCGGCGGGCTGCGGGTGGTGACGGTGTTGTGGAAGGTAATGTGTCAAAGCTGTTCATCATATCTGCCTTTTATATTGATATTGCCCATTTTTATCTTACTACGGAAGTTGATATGATTCAAACATGAATATTAACTCGTGATCTCGAGATAACATTGTATAAAAATAAGTTTGAATCACGCCAATGTAGGGCTTCAGTGTGATATAAAGTTTTACCAAATACCAGAAACATGATACATTCATAGAAAAAGCTGGGAAACAAAACTAATTTGCTTTCTCGCGATGAGTTACTAGATCAAAAGATAGCCACCATTTAAAGATCTTTACAGTAAAATACCATAATATTAACACTTTCTTTGACGCCCTCGTCTATAACACATTGGAAACATATTTATAATGTGTTATAATCTTTTTACAGCACTGTTTGTTTATAACAATAATCACAACACATTATAAAAATTTTATAATGACTTATAAGGTCAAGTGTCATAATACTTCATAATTCCTGGACAATCACTGACCTGCTCATTTTGTTGCTTAAGTAAAGTGAAAAATAATTGAACAATGTTTTGTGTGTTCTTCATGGCATTTTTTCACGTTACTTCAAGGAAACAATAACCACTTAATGAAAATCATAATATAGGTGGACTTCTTCCTCAGCCTCCATCTCCAGACGATTACAGCGGCGCGGTGCAAAACTACAAGATCTTTCTGGGTAATGACCGGAAACAGGAAGTGACCTGTCCTGCTGCTTCGAGCCGGTATTCACTTCAGGTACCAGCAGAGCTCCGGGCACTAAGCATCAGTGCCGTCACCTCGTACGGGACGTCTCCACCGGCCGACGTGCCGCTCGGACGCTCAGGTGACCAAATATTAGATACACAGAAGAGAAAAACCTTCATGTTTAGGTTGCAAAGAGAAACATAGAGTGTGCTGATGTCTTGACGTCTACCTGTTTAGGTGATTTTGGACCCATTTTGAGAGAGTTGGCTCCTGCAGCTAATGGCAGCTCCGTGTTGGTCTCCTGGTCGTGGCCGGGGAGCAGACACCCGTCAACATCTGGAGAGGAACCGCTGCACTACGTGTTAGAGTGGACAAGTGTGCCTGTGGCAGAGCTGCAGTGGCAAAAAGTGGCTAAAGATCAAAACAGCACTTTCATCAGAGGTACATACACACACACACACACAGAGAAAATGGTATTGCATCACATAACATGGCACACAAAGTTCAGAAATGTCTTCAGAGGTGAAGCAGTGGCCTCTTGTGGGCAGTCGGTGAATTACACCCGTTTGTGCTTTTCTAGTTCTAGTTCTAGTTTCCAGAACATCTGTTCTCAACTGTCTCTACACAGCTGCAGCCAATGTTCATGGCCAAAGGTGAGTGTTTGTGAAACATGGTGGCGAGAGTGTTGAGGTTTCCCTCTGTGTTGTTTCAGGTCTGAGTGCAGGTGTGAGGTACAATGTCTCTCTGTATGCTGTGACCACCAGAGGCGTCAGTGCTCCATCATCCGCTCTGGTCTACTCCAAAGAACAGAGTGAGATTCATAGACAACACAATGTCCCCAAAACCACAATTTTACAATTGAAATATCATCTGAGTTTATCATACATTTAAGAGGGATGAAGACAACACAGTGTATACGGCCTCTGTCTCATTGTGCGTGTTTCAGAGCCGGCGTCTGGTCCCAGCATGTCAGTTCTGGTCCATGAGTCCGGACGGATCCGGATCCAGTGGGACGAGCTGCCTGTAGTCAAGCAGAAAGGCTTCATCACAAACTACACCATCTATCTCCAGACGCTGGACTCCAGCAACACTAAACTCAGCGGTGAGCTTTTGAGTGCATCACATGGGCATAACATGGGCCGGCTGTTCTAAATTCACATCATGGAAAATGTTTAGCGTTTTCTAAATTCTATAATCTCGTTTTTACAATGCTGTGAGCACCGAGAACGAAAATCCATTAACCTCCGTTGTGTTGTGGTGGCAGCTATTTGAAAACGTGACTTATCCTGTAAAAAGGACAGAACTGTTTGCTCGGCTGGATTCCACCGGGACCGTGTTGTCTGATCTGAAGGTTTGGAGGAAACACAACTCTGCTGTGACTCGTTTCCTGTTCTTGCACAGAAAAAGGACTTCTCTTTTACAGTGCTCGGTTAACCGTGTGTTGTATGTGCGTGTACTTTACCTCGGCTTTCTACCGCACCCATGTGTGTGCACATGGGTGCGAAATTGAAATCCGCAGTAGTCTGCATGTATTGTGTTACATAATGGAAAGTGTGCAGCCAGCATTGATACTCCCCTCCCACAAAGCGTCCGTGCATCAGCAGCAGGGTATTTCACCTCGCACTTCCAGTAATGTGGTGAAAGTCAGACAGCAAACTGATGGTTGCTCTTTTTGAATCTTCTGTGATTAATTACCTCCACCAAGGAAATCGCGTTCTTGGGTTCGGTTGGTTTTTCCTTCTGTCAGCAGGATTATGGAAAAAAACAACTATGATTTTCATGAAACAGGGTGGAAGAGTGTAGCATGAAGAACACATTCAATATCAGAGCAGATCCGAATTTCGGGGCGGATTCACGTATTATAAATACCTGGGTTATTTCCCAGAAGACAATCTGTCTTTTAAATGTTAATCCGTCTTTTTTAATATCGAGTGTCTCACAAAGAAACTGGCACTCAAATTAGGTCTCTGTCATCAAAGCAAATGGTGTTTTTCTTTTGCTGCAAGGAAAAAAATAATTCAAGTGACGCTTCCATCAGCAATGGATTATGGTGATATCTCATTTATGCATGCAAATGTATTAATGTTAGATCCAGTAAATCATGCTTTTTGTATGAGACAGGTGGTTTGTTTTCTTTATACAACCAGAAGAAAACACCGGTTTGTTTTTCTGTATGAGGCCATATTACACAAACTGCCTCCTTGTCTATATGTTCTCTATTGAAGCCAAAAACGATCAGCAGCTGCAAACTCTAATCCTGCAGACAGATGAGATACCTCATCCCGAGAACCTTCCCCGCTTTTGGTGAAATCGCTCCTTAAGGTTTCTGACCCTCATCTTGGTGTGAGCAGAGACATTTTAAACTAGATTTTGCATGTAAGATTTTAAAAACAGGGTTAAGCATCATTTGTCCCAACACTGAATTCTCTGTTATTTAACTTTTTCTTCGGTTTTTTATGTTGTTTTTAGCTTTTTTACCGTTAACCTTTATGGTGCTATCTTGGCCAGGACCCCCTTGTAAAGGAGATTCATAATCTCAGTGGGATTATCCTGGTTAGATAAAGTTTCAAGAAAATAGATAAATGATTGTTCACTTTTGTTAACGTTCTAAGATAGGGCCCTTCTAGTTATTCATTGAAACAGCTAATACCCACATAAGAGCCGATGGAGCACAACAGATGCTTCATACTTTGACATTTGCTAGTTTTATCGTCTCAGAAGGCCTGACTTGGAGTTATATGCTACAAACCTCTTGGATGGCAATTTCTCGATGTACAACTGTGGAATGCAGACGTTCACTTGTGAGCAAATTGATCTTTCAAACACTGGTTGTCATCGTTTTCACAGAGCCTTCTGTGAATCATAAGAGTTCTCTAGAACTGTGTTTGACCACGAACAGGAAGCCATGCGGCTACCTGCACACATGCAACCTTTATGGTTGCGACTAACCGGCGTGCTTCATACACTATTTCTGGAGCTTCAGTGTGAGAACACCTGAGATCTTACTTTTTCCTGTTTCTTACGTGACATCTTGTGTGTGTGTGGTCTGGATGCAAACGCTTCTATAAGTCATTTTATCGAAGGTTTTTACTTTAGTTGCAGTAAATAAATCTGCATACTCTTGGGTGCTCCTGCAAATGATCATGTTCTTTAGCAACCGAAAAAAAATTAAGCTCGGGCCGAGAGTCAGAATGTCAAACTCGAGGCTTTAAAACAGCAGACCCCCGCCCTAAAGCATCCCCTGCTTTATGGTCTGTTTGACTAAATGGAGCATAATGTACTAAATGAACATCATGCTGTATTGAAGAAGACTTGAAACTAGAGATTGAGACATAAACTCATGTTTACAATGTTTACTGAGGTAATAAATCAAGAGAGAAGTAGAGTCATTTTCTCATAGACTTCTATACAACCAGAGGAGTCGCCCCCTGCTGGCCATTAGAAATAATGCAGGTTTAACACACTGGTTTCCCTCTTCAGAACCGGAGTTTGCCGCCTGGTCGGTAGAAACTGCAGATACCAAAATGTTTCTGAACAAGCGCTGAAAGAAGTCTTTTCTTGTCCCCTTGAAGGACTTGTCGTCCAGAGATTGAAAATGAATTGTTCAGCAGTAGTCAATTTAGAGATTGAGATTGTTTATGTTGTTTGTGGTCAAGAATTAACTTTCAGAGGTAGAGCAGGTCGTCTCCCACTATGAAGATCGGCGGTTTGATCCCCGGTTCATCCAGCTGATGTGTCCTTGGGCGAGACACTTAACCCCATTGCTCCAGAAAGCTGTTCCTTCGATTACTGATTTCCGCCCGATTGTAGCAATTCAATTAATGCAGTTAAATTAGCCTAACTGCATATTTCCAAACATAAAATAACTACAACAACAGTGATTGTGACATTTGCGCTCCTCCAGTGACGGTGCCCGGCTCCAGCCCCAGACCGCTGTGGCTGGACTGTCCTGAAGGAGCTCTGGCTCTGCAGCTCACTGCGTCCACCTCGGCAGGAGAAGGGCAGCGGGGGAAACGGATCTGCTCTCAGCCTGAAAGGCCTGCAGGTCAGACTCCTGCTGCCACCACATGCCCACACTGACACCAACATCAAGGCTGTTCTGTGGAAGCAGTTGCCTATAACTGTAATCCCCCCCCCCACACACACACACACCCTCCCATTTTAATGTCTGGACAATTAAAGAGTTTTAATAACTCTCTGACTCTCCTACTCTGTTCCCTTCTTGTCTCCTGTAGTTGGCCTGCTGATTGTGGCGGCTTTCATCGTCACCCTCTTTATAGCGATCATAGCCAACCTGATGTGCTGGAGATGTGCGAGGCAAAGGTATCATTATTTATGCTCATTGTTTTGTGGAAAACAACAGTCATCATCTTATAATAGTGAAAGTGTTCTGATGATGAACATCACTTTTGTCCTTCAATCTCCTGCAGCGGATTTTGAACGTGCATATAGGTTTTGTTTTACTAGTAACCGGGATGGATGCCACTGTGGCTGATTTAAAATGCCACACCGCAACACGAGCACATGAACAAGAAGCCACACGGCTAACATGAGCAGAAAAAAACCCCAGCTGTCGAAAAACATCATACTCTGTATCTGTGGTCAAAGCAGCCCGACCTGATACAGAGTGTGCGCTTCAAAATGTGTCATCGCCATCATTAGGAACACACAGTAGCCATTGGTGGAATATAACGAAGTATATTCACTCAAATATTTCCATTTGAATGCCCCTTAATGCTTACATCATCATATTGTGCTCTTTACCGCACTACGTCCATGTGACAGCTTCAGTTATTTAGCAGATTTAGAGAATGAACGTTAGCTCCACCTTTACCAGCGGAAACATTAAAGTCGTGAACACATTAATGCATCACTAATTATAAACCAATAGTACAATAGACATTGTTCTGAAATGGGCCATTCTGCATCATGAGTATTTGGTTTTTTTAATACTTTTGTACTTTTATTTCAGTAAGATTTTGAACACATGACGTTTGCTTGTTGACACTGTTGTGTTGCTACTTTTACTCCCGTACTGCTACACTGACAGTAGCAGAATAACAATGTTTTCGTTTTTTTGTGCACATTTCGCATCATTACTCTGATAATAAACTATCATTATCAATATTGGGAAAATGGCTCTGACTTTAAAAACCTTGTTGTCTTTCTATCTCAGGATCAAACAGAAGTGTGTGTCGTGGGGACCTGCCTGGCTTCATGAAAACTTACCAAAGCTCGGAAACAGTAACGCCATCCGACTTCTGGAGGTAATAACAGCAAGCTGCTGAAGCCAACACGTGTTGACATTCACGCTTCCCTCTTTCTGTGTGAACTGCTGTCACCAAAACAGCAACAGCTCGCAACTGCACCAACACCAACAGTACAAGTATCCTTAAAGCAGGTTTGAAACATGATTTAGAAACAACAACACTGTAGTTTCTAAATGTTTACCCGCCTGAACAAAGCAGGAACTGATGTTATTCTCTGCTTTCACAATGACAACTTTGTGAGCTGCTGCAAGTGAACACCAGAGACACGTTTGTATATTTGCATGATATTCATCGCTTCAAATCTAACTGTGCTTCTCCTTGTTTTTGGTCACCAGCAGTACGGGAGCGAACCGTCCTTCTCGTCCACACACAGCGACCCGCCGCTGTCGCCCATCAGTGTCATCTCTCAGGAGGAGCGGGACGACGTGTACCCCACCGTGCACGTCGACGTGTCCCACGGCGGGTCGGGGCCCACGGCGGAGACACCTTTGCTGACGTCAGACTCCGGGACGGTGCTTGGTGACAGCCTGCTGGAACATGTCAGCTACAAACCCCAGATTGCCACATCAGCTCAACTAGGAGAGGAGTGGAAGGAGACGGAGGACGAGCAGAGGGACGTACCGTCATATGGGGAGGAAGACAAATGTGTGTCTGGAGGATTGCTGGGAGCCTTTCTGCCCAGCGCCGAGGTGGATTTCTCTGATCCACCCCTGGGGCTGACCCTCAGCTCTGTCGGTGGTCTTCTGTGGCCGAAAACTCCCGAAACAACAAGTTTCTTGAATGGAGGCTTCCTACTGGGGAGGAGGGGGACTGAGAACGAGGTGGAAGCGGATTCGCCCCCTCTGGATTTACAACAGGGTGAAATAATGACCGCTGACACTGAGGACACTTTATCTCAGCGTACAGTTGAGGCAACACTGACTGATGGTTATTTCCCCCAAGCAGCCGCTGTGAGCAGCACGACACTGTGGGACGCCCAGAGGCAGCAGGGACGATGAGAAGGACACAAACAAACAGGACCATCTGCACTACTGAACCGATTTTAAAGAAAGCATTATATTCAAGCGCCACTTTGCTCGAATAAGGACCACGCTGCTGGAAACCCAGGCTGTACTGCTGGGCCCGCTGGGCCCACTGCTGCCTTTAATTGAACCACATTCAATTAATATATTAATCAATTTCCTGCATTTCTGCATTTTACTATGAAACTGTTTACACTGTGTTTTAATGAATGTTCTTAATTGTTTTTAAATCTCCTTTTCTTTTGTCTTATGTTTTGATGCTTTTAATGGTTTTATGTGAAGCACTTTGAATTACCTTGTTGTTGAAATGTGCTATACAAATAAACTTGCCTTGCCTTGCCTGGAGGGAAGGGAGGCACGGACTGTCAGACCCTGCTGCTGTATGAAAAGAAAGGTGTTCTACATGACAACGTTCGTCCACTGACCGCCATTAAATCAACACAAAATGAAAAGTTCCTTGTCATAACTTTAATAAATGAAGTAATGTTTATTTTGAGTTTGACTGAATGCCGTTCTAATAAGTGTTTAGCAATAGACACCATTGTTAGTTAGAGATAGATGGACTGTATTACACTGTTACAGCAGTTGAGCTGAAAAGACAAAGATAGTATGCAAACAAACTACACAATACAGCACCGTCATTAAGTTAGGGTTTTCATTTGTCCAATGCTTTCGTATTACAACCAAACACCTGGACAACTAACGGCCGTCCCGCCAGCCTCGGCTGAACTTTGCGTTTGGTGATAATTAGCAAAAGGTGGCGAACATCAGCACGCGCGTTAGCATGCTGATGTTAGCGTGCTGATGTTAGCGTGCTGATGTTAGCGTGCTGACGTTAGCATGCTGATGTTAGCATGTAGCTCAACGCACCGCTGTGCATAAGTACCACCACACAGAGCTGTTAGCATGCCGTGTTATTTTGTTGCTCAGCTTTAGCTGCAGAATCAAGTCTATAAAATAACATTTCACATATTAATGAATGTGGTCTGATCTTTCTCCAGATGCTTCGTGGTATTCCTGATTAAATCCCAAAAAAACAAAACGAGACTAAGCTTGGTATGCTGGAGGAGGATTTACACCAGCTTTTCATGATTTGTCAACCAAAATGTGCTTCTTTCAGCTTCTAACTGCTGATTTATAATGAATTAGTTATTTTTTAGCCGTTATTAAAGCCATAGCAATGACTTGTTGAACCACCTAAAGTAAACATTGGGAGCTAAGACGTGCAACTCATCGTCATGCAGCAAAATAGCTGTTCCGTATGAAGTGTTTCTGTCATTTTAATATTAGGGTGTGACCTGTGTTTTTTCATGTTATCATGGTGTTATGTGACGCCAAGTGTGAAATTGTTCCAAGCAAAAGTCAGTTGGGGGGTTTCCCTGTCGCAGATAAGTGTACGGAGGTTTAACTCGTACACGCAGCACCTGCAGTTACACGGTTTCTTAAGACTTCCTGAGCGTTGTCTCACTTCCTCATTGAGAAATCTCAAATTTCAGGAGGGTCTCGTCTTCACAGAGAGTCTTAATAATGAATCTTCAGGGGCCTCGATGTCTTTGAAAACCTTCTGCAGTTATGTTACTAATCCGGAGGACAGAATTGTGCATCGAAAGGTGAAATGTGGTGCAGCTTCAGAGGAAAGTCCCCCACTGCATCACATGGGATGTGATTGACGGAGAGACTTTGGTGCTGTGTGGAAAGTGTGATGGTGAAGAAGCATCTGAGGGTTTGTTGTGCTGAGGCAGGTGTCATACACTCCAAGATGTCATCTGAACAGCAGCCTGCAGACTTTCCTCATCGGGTCACAATATGTTCACTTCTCTTCCTTTTGGGATTCAGGACTATGTGGGATCAAACCTGCAACTAAACCTGATTACAGTTGTCAATTGTACACAGGTACGTTGAATTTGATCTCTGCATTTAACCCATGCTAAGCATTTAGGAGCGGTGGCATTGAACCACAAATCGTCTGGTACCATTGAGACAGATTGTTATGCTACAGTATTCTGTAGTCGTCTGGGTATGATCCCACGCTTGGTGGTTACGTGATACTTAAGGAACGCCTGGAGGGATTTTCTTCAAATTTGGCGCGAACATCCTCTTGGACACAAGGATGAACTGATTAGATTTTGGTGGTCAAAGGTGCCTGTGACCTCACAAAACACTAGTTATTATGACAATTTCACACAAATGTCTTATAGGATAAAAGATTACATTTTGGACAGACATAGGACAACTATCCTCCAGGTTCACCAGAAACTCCTTCAGCTCAGACTCCGGCAGCAAACAGCCCGCCGTGGACAGACCCAGATCCGGCTCCGTTGGTCCCCTCTGGTAGAGCAACCAGCTGGGAACCAGGACTGAGCGGGGAAGACTGTCGGACCCTGCTGCAGCAACATCAGACGTCTGAAGAGACGTCTGGTCCTTGGAAACACTACCACTTCTGTCCACAGGGACCGCCAAAATGAACACAAAATGAAAGTTCCTTGTAGTAGCTTTAAGTAAAACTAAGTATCATCAGCAAAAATATCAAAAGTAAAAGTTCTGAAAAAATGTTAATTTAATTTTAACCAGTAGACTACTTAGAAAAACATCTCTAGTTTATCAGAAACAATCAAATAGAAATAGAAAAATCATCAAAAATTGAAATACGTGGTTTTCACCGGACAGGAAGGTTATGAAACAAATGTAGCCTGTAAAGCTAAACTATTATTAAGCTGCCAGACACAAATAGTGGAGGACAAAGTAGAATATTTAAGATGTAGCGGAGCAGGAGTATAAAGTAGCATAACATGGAAGTAGTGCAGAACTTGAGTAAATGTACTTAGTTACATTCCACTGCTGCTGATGCCTCATGATCAATAGGCTGAATCTGCACAGTCTCTGTGGAGCCTCTGCGCGCGTGTGTCTGCGCGCGCGCGTGTCTGCCTTCACTGATGATCTGTGACTCACTTCTCAAGAGAAGTTTGTCTCTTCACAGCAGACACAGGCGTCTCCGCCGTCGGCTTAGTCTGGATAAAGTCATGAAATAAAGTTGTTCAGGAAGACTTAACGATGACGGGGAAAGCTTCCAAAGACTCGGAAAGAAATACAAGACAATGTGACGCTGGGATGTGATGGCATGGTAAGTAGCCTATACGGCCATATTTCCATTTTTGTCGCTTTATCAATGACATGACTCTGCTTATTGAAATATATTCATGATTTAATATGCTCCAAATGGTTGATTATTGGATTAGCTCCATCGACCAGGAAGGAATTTCATAAAATGATTTTCCCAGATAAAAAAAAAAGCTTTTGATCATGAATATGATTCCTCAATAATCGCTGCAGCCTGGCCAGACACACGGTTGACGTCATGCATGTGTGTGCTGGTCCTTGTTTTAAGGTGAGCTAGAAGTCCCTGCGGGAATGTAAGAGACACACAGAAGAAGGCAGCTACTGATGACTCGTGGCGACGATGTCCCGAACATGGACCATCTTCACTGCGCTCACTGTGCTGGCCGTGCATCTTTGCAATGGTGAGCTCGGACTAATGTGTGGACACACGGTCGAACATTTCAATCTGTAAATAGGTTTTCTTCATAGTGTTTGGATTTAAAAGTCAGTGGATTTATATGAAAAGCCTTTCTAAACTAAAAGGTGTTCTGAAAGTGTGTTTAAATTGTGCATCTACGGATGAAGTGTGCAGGATTACATCTCCTCATCTGCTTGAAATACAAAACACATTGCAGCCTTCTTACCTTCACATAACTAGATGACATGCGGCTTCACATAACTTGTGATTTCTGCTTTTAGGTAGGAAGTCCTGTGCCATCAGGTCCAGCGCTGGACCTGTGGTGCAGCGAGGCTCCAGTTTCGAGGTGTACTGCACCTTTAACTGCAAGTGTCAGGGGTCCATGTACAGCGACCATCCGCCCAAACTGCAGAGCCACAAAGAACTGAATTCCACAACGACATATGTTCGTGTGGCAAACATCACCAAGAACAGAACATACAGCTGTCAGTGCACGTGTTCTCCTGAGCTGGACCCCTGTGGACTGGACTTCACAGCTGGATGTGAGTATGAAACCAAGGCGGAGGAAAAGCACCTCTGTCTGAGGAAAGCTTCTTTATTTAGTGTGTTTCAGACGATAAGAATGCAGGGACGTTTGACAGCACATCGTGTTTCAAGTTGATACTTTCACATCTTAAGGCATGACTAAGTTCTTTCAAGCAACAAGAGCTGTTAAAAAAGAGGCAGAGCCGGTTCTGCTTCCTCTTCTATACTTAGATATACTTAGAGAACACACTGCTCGTATGTTGCAGGCTGGATGCTGCTAAGTGTCGAAGTTATGTGCGATAGATTCTGACCACAAGCTTGTTTTTTCTTGACACATAAAGCATGCCAGTTCCCCAACACATTATTATCAACTTGTTTTAAAATAAAACACTCAATACTGAAAAAGATTCCATCTGTTTATGCAATGTAATCGCTGACATTAAGGAATAGCACACTATGCATTTAATGGATTAATATAAATCTGAATATTTGTGTTTTTTTGAGGATAATATCACTTCCTAATTTGATAGTCCTGCAGCTTTGGTGTCGGGTCACAAATTTGATGACTTAAGGCTTTTTTAGGCTGATTGTCAGGTTTATGTTCTCTGCTCATTACTTTTCATTCAATGATTTCATCTTTTCTTGTCCCTCAGATCTACCAGAGCGCCCTAAAAACATGTCGTGCATCTACAATGTCAAAGATAATGAAAGGGGAGTTGTGTTCTGCACCTGGAACAGAGGACGAGACACTTTTCTGAGGAATAATTCAGTGCTGTGGTGAGTTTTAAACAAAATTCGAATTGAGAAGTCAACAAAACGATAATATATTGCTGGTAATGTATTACTGTAAAATTGTATGTTTCAGGGTGAAGACTGTATCTAAAAACCACACTGATGGACCGCTGCGGCACAACGGTTCCACGAAGGGAACTGGTTTGTCGTCAGCTAGTTTCCCCGTGTCCAGCTCTGTCCAGCTGATCTCTGTGTGGGTAGAAGCCCAAAACCCACTGGGCTCTGCAGTGTCCATCACCATCAACTACACACTCAGCGACATTGGTAAGACAGCAGCGCGTTATCAGCCGACCTGTCAAGTGTTTGATGAGGTGCTTGGCAACTTCTGCACGGAGAGCAGGCAGCAAACCTGAAGCCAGTGAGGAAGTGCCTTGAACCTGCATTCTCTCTAGTGTCCACCAGGGGGCGACTCCTCTGGTTGTATAGAAGTCTATGAGAAAATGACTCTACTTCTCTCTTGATTTATTACCTCAGTAAACATTGCAAACATGAGTTTATGGTCTCAATCTCTAGTTTCAAGTCTTCTTCAATACAGCGTGATGTTCATTTAGAGTCACACAGACCATAAATATGCTTTAGGGCGGGGCTACCTTGTGATTGACAGGTTGCTGCCACGGTCTGTGACTTGTCCGTGTTTGTGTCTTACAAACCCTTCAACACTGTGTTTTCATTTTATGAAAGTTAATTGGAACAGTTTGGGTCCCCCTTCAAATGTTTGGGTCACTTCCGGTTGCAAAAAAACAACATAGCGACGGCCGGAAAACAAAGATGGCAACGGGCTGAAATGTTGAACTCGAGGCTTCAAAACTGTAGTCCACGTGAAAGCAGCTTTTCAGTAAAATGCGTCCCTCTTAGATTCTTTAATCTTTAAGTTTAGGATAGTCGATAATCTCCCGCCATCCTCCTTTCCACCAAGCAAAGATTGCCTCCAACGGCCAGTGTTCATGCAGTGAAATCCTGTCTGTTTCATTGCTGCTTTTATAGCAAACGACAACAAAAATCAATATGACAGCTGACAGCTGACTTTTGTTTTTTATTCATCTCCCTTTCTATCCGAGCAGCGATGCCATCCTCTCCTGTTCTTGGCCAACCGGCGTGCTCTTCCCGACAGTGCATCATGGAAGTGGAGCAGTCTGTGCCGACTCAACACCTGCAGATCCAATACAGAGCGGCAGCGAGCACATGGACGTCTTCTCCAGACTCGGTATGAAGTCTTAGAGCAGACTTTAGGAACTTTCAATGAGATGTTGCAAGAGATACTGCAGGACGTTACTTTGAACCCTTTGAAGACACGCAGTCACCTCAGAGGTCTTCTGCTGATTCAAAGCCGGAGGAAGATATGAGTGTCAGGTTGATGAAAGGTGAACTGACAGTGTTGCACAAAAACAAAGTCAACGAGGTGTTCTTCACAGTGTGATCGTAAATGGCATTTCACTCCGTTTTTGAAGCATGAACGACTGAGTTTAAATGAATTAAGATGAAAAACATGTATTTCTGACAGGTTGTGCAGACTAGCTTGGTGCAGGATCGGTCCGTCTCCTCTCTGGAGCCCTACACCTTGTACCATTTCAGAGCCAGATCCAAATTCAGCAGCGGCCTGTGGAGTCAGTGGAGCGCAAACATTTCCAGCTGGACTCAAGAGGAAGGTAAGCAAACCCTTGCAGCTCCTGACGACTATTTCTGCGCTTCCTGAGTGAAAGCGCCGCTGATTCTGTCTACACACAAAGACCTGAATGGAGTGTTTTATCTGTATACTTATCCGTTTGTATCAGATAATGCAGTAATACTTCATTTCCTTTGGCTTGTTTGAGGCCGTTATCAGCTCTACCAGGATACCAAAAGCCACTGAAACGCGCCTCATCGGGTTTTGTGTTGAGCGCGAAACCATCGATTAACGATAAGACGCATTATGTTAAGTGGCTGAGATTATTAAAAACATGTATTTCATTTATTGATCATAAACTGTAACCGGCTCAACTTTGAGCCAGAGTGAAGAGAAGTAAAGTGGTGAAGAAGAATGTGGTGCTTCATGGGAAAATATCGCTGCATGTTTGTAATACTGATGGTGTGAAGATATGAAGCGGTCTTTACAGATACATAGGATATGAATGTGCAGCAGTGACAGATCGTCAGCGTTCCACGAACAGCCAGAAGTCACAGTAGAAATAGCTGATGAGACATTTTTTGGAAAGGGTTTACGTGTTCTTTGTTTGAAGAACTTTGAACTTTGAAGTTAAAGTTCAGGTCCATTCATATTTTTTTGTATTATTTCATTTTTGTTGTCTCCACCTTTTGCAAACGACTGAGTGGGCGTTTCCATTTGCTGGACCGGCCCTTTAAGTGCGTATTAAACATGTTAATTACACCTCATCTTCCTCCTCTCCCTGGATGAATACGTGGTGTCGAAGCCACACATGGGATCTCTGATCTTCCAGGCAGCCGCTGGTTTCATCCAGGACCGTATGAAAGTCACCTTACCAAGAAAGATAACTGAGGAAGCTAATCAACCACAATAAACGCTTGTCTTGTGAGAGTAGTAACATTATTTAATAGAGCTTTAATATTCTTTAAAAAGGTGACAATTCAACTCTGTTTTTAGTTGAAATTAGTTTAACCTACTCATTGTTTGGGGTCTCACAGACATCACCGCTGTGTGCGTAGAAATGATCAATTATTGTTTACTTTAACTAATAGAAAATTTAAATAATGAAACTTCCCCAGTTGATTATTTACGTTAAGACAATGTTTTTTTTCATCACAAGTTTCTAAAATGGGATGTTTAAATCTGTAAATAACAGCTGCTGAATATATGACATACTTGGGTCAAATATAATGTGCAATATGATGCTAAAAGGAATGATGTCATTTGTAGAAGAAAAGGGGATAAGGGCTCCAACTTTCCAGATCTTCATCCATCAAAGGGCAAGCGCTTTGTTTTCATCAAACTAAATATGTGGGGCACTTCATGCCTGATCAAATGTCTGAGGACCCTGTAGTATGTGCTGAAGCTAACATGCAGGCAAGAACATTCAGAGCGGCCGTCATCAGACTGTGATGTCTCGGCTGCTCGGGGGTTAAGGTGCCAGCGCTCCTTTTCGTAGCTTCCTCTTGGATTTGTGCTTTCGATCTGGCACCTGGTGGCCACATGTTTATAGTTTGACGCCTAGAAACATCCTGAACACAACAAAAGAAAGAGAAAATACAGGCAGAGAGCAGGATCTCTGCAGACACCAGACACTCTGCAGGGATTTTTTTACATGTGTCTAAACATTGTTTTTATGGAAAATCCTACTCATTGTGCCTTTAAAGTAACTCAAGTTGCTCAATGCGATGAACGATATCTCAAGGTACCTTTAAGTACTTGTATTTAATCCCCATTGTTTATTATTTTTACATGGAAGTGTTCAACTCAATGCTCACATAGGAAAATGTAACAGGCTGGATATTTGTCACTTTTAAAGGATTTTAAAGTCTATCAACTCGGAATAACTTTTAAGAAATGTCAGTTATATAAACATGTCTTTCACTCATTCATTGAAAACAAACATTCTCATGTATGATTTCAGTGCCATTGTTATTACTTCACTGTCATTGTCCTGTCATTCTTTCAGCTCCTGCCACAGAGCTGGACGTGTGGTACGCTGCAGCCGCCTCCGACTCGCTGAGAGTTTACTGGAAGGTACGTTTTTAAATCTTGTCAAAAAAGATTTTGAACTGTTTAAATTCGGGCTGACGGTGAAATGCGACACGCATGACAACACTGCTGCACAGCTTTGTGTGTTTGAGGGTGTCATCTCCACGTGGTCTCTCTCGCTATGTGCCCGTGTGGGCGTGCGGTGTCGTCGCCATCGTAACACTTTCTGATCTTCCCGCTTCGCTACGTCTCTCTGCAGAAGCTAAAGGTCAACCATTGACCACGTCTGAGGTGTGACATCCTCACGCACACATTCACACATCCCCACCCTCTACCACACACACACACACACACACACACACACACACACACACACACACACACACACACACACACACACACACACACACACACACACACACACACACACACACACACACACACACACACACACTCATATACTCATTTAATGTCACACAAAGACGAGAGATAAGTGAAACCTGACAGCAGACGCCACAGTTTCAGTTTACAAGAAAAGAAGAGCTTAACAGAAACGATGCGTCTTGCTGTCTCACTGTGTTGATTTTGAGCGTCCTGTAAAGAAAGCAGGCAAATCCAAGGAGCGTTAAAAAGCTCACGTTGTTGTCAAACTCAATAATTCACTTTCACAACATTTCTGTGACTGCAGGAGCCGAACATTTCCACGGCTAGAGGGCGAATCGTAGAGTACAAAGTCGGAGTTGACAGCCAAAGGTCCGGATCGGTCTTCCTCGCTAACGTCAGTGCCGATGCCAGGAGTTACTCAGTCCAGTTCTGTGCCGACTGTGAAGTGAAAGTGTGGGCCTGCAACTCCAAAGGGCCGTCCCCTCCTGCCCGAATTACAACCCATCACACAAACGGTAAAAAACACCAGTGGATGCTTTTGTGTGCAGCTTCATGAAGCCAGAACGTGCCTCTCTTTGTGGGTGAGCAGTCGTGTTAAGAGGTTACAGGTAGATGAGAGAGAGGGAGAGAGAGAGAGAGAGAGAGAGAGAGAGAGAGAGAGAGAGAGAGAGAGAGAGAGAGAGAGAGAGAGAGATGCAACAACAACAATACCAACTTTAAAAATACCGGAAATATGACCACTAATAATAATACGGTTGACGTCGATGTGATTCTGTCTTGTAGTGAAGGTTCAGCAGTTGCAGCCCCCTCAGGACGTGCACGTAAATGCAGACAACCGCAGTGTCACCATCTCCTGGAGGAAGCACGACACTGCGCCTCCACACGCCGTGTACTTGGTGGAGTGGTACCCAGAGGGCAACAAGCTGGAGGAGCTCACATGGGTCAGACTGGGCAGCAATGACAGCCATGCTGTTCTTACAGGTGGGACATGTGGAGTTACAGTTCAGTTCGTCTTCATTGTCGGACTCAAAGTTCATCACAAAAACGTACAAAAGATACATGAAAGTTACGATGAGGAACTTGTATCAGGTTATGGAACTTGTATACAGTCTCCGTTTAACACTGATGCCTCTATATGACCTGCATCAGTAAACGAGACCATCAGCGAGAAGATCGGCTATTTCTTTAAGTTATTCTTAATGCTCGTCACCGGAGCAAAACCAGATGAAACTCCTTCAGCTCAGACTCCACCGGGGCCTCCGCCACCAACCAGCCCACAGCGGACAGACCCAGATCCAGTTTCACAAACAGCACCATCTGCACTTCTAATCTGATTCTAAAGAAAGCATTATATGACACCACGCTGCTGGAAACCCAGGCTGTACTGCTGGGCCCGCTGGAGGGAGAGGTGGGGAACGGGAGAACCAGAACCAGGACTGAGCAGAGCAGACTGTCAGACCCTGCTGCAGGAAAATGAGAGGTTTCCCAAAAGGATGCTCAGAAACAATACCACTGCCGTCCACAGGGACCACCAAACCCATAACAAGATGAAAGCTCCTTGTAGTATCTTTAAATATCAGAAAAACATTGCCACTTTTATAAAATACATCAGAGTCTGATGGCAGCCGCTCTGAATGTTCTTGCCTACATGTTAGCTTTAGCTTTAGCACATAATATAGGCTCCTCAGACATTTGATCTGTCATAGAGTGCCCCACATATTTTGTTTCACAAACACCAGATGGATACAAATCTGGAAAGTTGGGGCCCTTATGTTCTACAAATGACATCATTCTTTCTAGCATCATATTTGACCCAAGTATGTGGAAACCCAGCACTGCTAGGAGAGAGAAAAGCCAGACCATCAGCATACATGAGATGATTTATTAGGGTGTTACCAATCATACAGCCTCTTACTCGTTCACAATCTGTTGAAGAGGGTGAAAGCAGCTTTCACCTCTTCCACACCTCTATCTTTCTTTATGCAGGTATTAAGCCGTTTGAGTGCTACGAGGGAGCGGTGCATGTGCTCTATAATGAGAGCTCAGTGAGTTGGACCGGATTTACAGGCGTCGCCACTCTGACCTCAGGTAAGATCCAAGAAGAGCGTAAACAGTGTTAATTCGATGGTGCGTCTTTTATTAAACTCGTACACACAACTGGCAGACAATGCAGTCTGTAACAGGAGTCTGTAAATTGTTTCAAATATTCCGTTCATCATCCGTCCCGTTGAGCGGTCCTTTTTGGCTTCTGCTTGTTGTTTTGCAGCCCCAGCAGCTGGTCCGTCAGCCCAAGAGACGGTTGAGGGAAACCATGTGACAGTGACCTGGACGGAGATTCCCAGGGGTCAGCGTGGGGGTTGTGTCACCAAGTATACCATCTATTTAGAAATAGGCAGCAAACAACAACGGAATTGTAAGAACCATTTATCTCGACTGTAACGTCTTGTACTCTGAGGTGACGGTCACATGAGTAACTTTCCTCTGCTGTGTGTGTGTGTGTGTGTGTGTGTGAGTGTGTGTGTGTGTGTGTGTGTGTGTGTGTGTAAATGTGTATTTCAGTCTCTATAGCAGCATCAGAGGAGAGGATGTACATCATCAAAGACCTGTCTCCAGCTGGCTACAGCCTGTGGATGACGGCTTCAACTGCTGAAGGAGAAGGCCGCGCGGGTCAAAAGGTCAATTTCTTCATCCAGCGTAAGCAGCTTTCCAAGTTCCTTTCAAATAATACCTATGACGTTATAGTGAAACCTATTTGCGGTCATGTACGAGTTACACGAGAAGATCAATTCCACTCTTACGTCTGTACGGTAAATGTGAACCTGGCACCTGTATCAGAGGAGCTACATATATATGCTGCAATCTTACATCTCACTGTTTCTCTGTCACTATTGCAGAAAAGACCCAACTGTCCCCCCTAATACTGTGTGCGGTCGTTGCCCCGATCGCGTTGTTGCTGATGTGTCTGTCCCAGAGTTCAGCAGTAAAGCAGAGGTATGTGAGCAACGCACGACAGTTGACTGGTGCAGCAATAACAACAACAACAACAACAATGTTGCTACTAAACTTCCCAATGCCATGTTGTTTTCCCCATTCCCCCTCAGGTTCTGGGTGTATATTCAGTGCCTCATGCTCGATGTTGTGCCGGATCCTGCAAACAGCAAATGGGCAAAAGAGTGTCTGCAGGAGAAGGTAATGATATAAAAGCTGATCAAACACAAACTACTGTAAATTGCAAGTCACTGGTCTGAGTTTAAGCCTGTATCTCCCTTCAAAACAGGGTAAGATGAAGCTCCATCTGCAGCTGAGCAACTCCAGTGTAACCGAGGAGGAAGACGAGGCCATCCTGGTGAATGTGGAGGAGCTGCCCAAGCAGAGCGGTGACGTCTGCGCACCCACAGACGTCTCCTCGCGGCTCCGACCTCAAACCAGCCTGAGCCCTGAGACGGAGCCGGCCACGGTGCTCTACCCGCTGACCAACTACATCAAGAGCTTCTCCCACGACTCAGACAGCTCCGACCACACGCAGACCTCTCTGGACACCAACACAACCGTCGACTACATCTCGACGCACGGGCTGGGAAATATGGAGGAGGAGGAGGAGGAGGAGGAAGAGGAGTTTGCAGAAATGCTGGGTTTCTTCCCCAGTCACAACATTTTCATAGAGCCGATGGAGTTTGGAGGGAAGTTGACTCTGAATGCCGTCAAAATTGACTGCAGTGACTTCTTTCTTTCAGAACAGTGAGTGTGGATCTGAAACCTGAACTCTTTGGTGAGATGAGGTTTGAGTGAAAGCCATTTTTAGAGGAAGAAGGCTAAACGAAACAGACTGGAAACAATGACTGGAGGTGGTGAATGTTTTCCCTTTGTCTTTTTTTGCGTCACGAATCTTGTTGAGATTTCCATGAACTACCTCCTTGCTCACTGAAATCAAAATTGTAACAAAAAGCTCTCGCTGAATTCTGCAGAGCTGTTGTACAGTAATCATTTTTAGAAATTACTTTTTGTTTTCATTTCATGCATTACCATAGTTTTCTCTAGAGAGCAGCATTGGACACACTAATACCGCGACCATAACGAACACAGTGCAGGCTGCATGAAGGAGTGCATCAGATATTGTGATTGCTGCCTGCTTGTACTAATGTATACATTTTACACATTACATTTTTACTCCGTCTGTATATACTGGTATATTTTGTATTCTTCTTTACTGTCATATTTTCTATTACTGTTTAGTTTATTTATACTACTTGATTTTTTATCTTCATTTCATTACTTGTGAGCGATGCTGCTGTAATCCTGTAATTTCCCCACTGAGGGACTAATAAAGGATTATCTTATTTTACATCCATATCTCTATCAACAGATTCTGCATTACACATGCATAACATATGAAGTTCCATTTGCAGGCTTTGGTTGAATGCAGGTAAACAGTCGGTGTGGAGAGAAGGCAGAACGCATCGGCCAATCTGGGAACCCACCGGTTATTGTCCTGGAAAGCGAACTCAATGTGGAAGTGCCTTAAACCTGCATTCTCTCTAGTGTCCACCAGGAGGCGACTCCTCTGGTTGTATAGAAGTCTATGAGAAAATGACTACTTCTCTCTTGATTTATTACCTCAGTAAACATTGTAAACATGAGTTTCTGGTCTCAATCGCTAGTTGTAAGTCTTGTTCACAAAAAACAATGACGTGATAGTATCATAGTGTCAAAAAGTCATAAAAAGGTAAGTGGAAAAAAAGCCAGTTTAGTAAGTCGAAGAAAGTCAGAATTAATGAATGTCAAAAAAGTCAAAGTACAGCTTATCGAAAAAGTAATAAGTCATAGTATTTCATAGCAAGTTGAAAAAAGTCATAGTATAGTATGTCAACATATTCACAAAAAAAGTCATAGTATAGCATGTCGCAAAATATTATAAAAAAGTCAGAGTAAAGTATGTCGAAAAAAGTCAGAGCCTAGTTTGTATAACAGTCGTAGTGTGTCAACGAATGTCATAAGTCATAGTAAGTCGATAAAATGCAATGAAAATGCCATAAAATGTTGAAAAATGTTGTCAAGTCATAGTATACTATACTATGACATTACTTTTTTTTTAAACATACTACACAAAAAAAAAAGTAATGTCATAGTAAGTAAAAAAACATCGCAAAAAAGTAATAGTACAACACATTAAAAAAAGTCTTAATGTAGTATGTTGAAAAGTCAGTATAGTATGTCATAAGTCATAGTATAATAAGTCGATGAAATGCAATGAAAAGTCATAGTATGTTACAATTTTATGAAAGTCAGTATAGTATGTCAAAAAAAGTAAAAGTATCGCATGTTGAAAAAGTCATTAAAAAGTCATAGTATAGTACGATTAAAAAGGTCATTTTTTCTTTTTAACTTACTTTACTGACTGGGCCGGTCATGAAATAATTTACTCATCGTATGAACATGACCATCATTTCTACATTATTGACTTATTTTAAGATGTATGGACCTCGATCCTTTTAGCAGACCTCGATATCACCCATTGTGTCAACATCGTTTACATTTACGCCAACACAACAGCAGGGTGTCTTCCCTACCACTATGAGATGTTGCATTGTGTTTTCTGTTATTAGAGCCCATATTAATGGGATTTCTCTTATTTAATTTCTGGGAATATTCAAAGATTTTATTTCATATTCCAATGTCTGGATATTCTTATGAATCAAAAGTTAATTTCTTTGAAAAGGAGTACTCGCATCATTATATTAAAATTAGTGACATTAAATAGTCATAAAATTACATCTGTCACACTTATTTCTGGCATAATATCCAGTCTACAAAATAACTTCATTTTAATCTTTGATACATTTTGCGAGCGTCGGTCATCTCGACCCTGAAGTGGCACGTGACCATTCCACATGTTTGTTGCGTTTGGAGCCTCACTCTTAAAGGCCGTTAAATAAACAGACCACGTATGCGTGTAGATATGTGGTGGTAAACTAAAGCAAACACTGTAAATTCATTCTTCCTGTGTGCAGGCAGGATTAAAAACTGACAATGCAAAAGATTTATCGACCACCTTTATTTTACCGACAGAGGTCTCTAATAGCAGGGCTAGAATTCACACATTTGTTGAGCACTTCAGTTGTTCCACGCAATGAACGACTGTATTTCTTTCAGAGCAATTATGCAGTGGTGCCACTGTGGAAGCTACAGGGCAAGTCAACAGTGGAGGAAAAATATCAGCACAGAACAGACTGCAAAAAACACAAACTGAAGCTGGGCTGACTTTAAATCTGCGGAAGAAGTGGAAGAGTGTGTAAACAGTCGGAGAAGGTCTGAGGGCTTCCAGAAGACTTCAGCCACGTCTCAACCGTGTAAAGACACTTCCTCTCCGTATCACTCTTAAACTCGAGTAAAAGCAAAGGCATGAATTGACTTGCAAATGGCAATCAAAGAGGAAATGGGCGGGGAGGAAGGGATGTCAGATGGCGAATAGCACCCCGAATACATGAGAAACCAGAACAAATGGAATAACTTTCTGCTTCAAATGAACCCCCGTGTCAAATTTCTCCGGATCAATGCAAATTTAGGTGAGTAATCCCCGATGTGGTCCTCCAAAATGATCTAATGTTCCTCCTATAGTACATTTTCAGTACAAAAGAACCGTAATACAGATTTAGGCGCCATTCCATCAATTCTTTTGAATACAGGCAGCAACGCTTGATCAAAGGGGATCAAGGTGTGTCCTATTTGCACCATGTGAAATACAGTCTCTGCAGGAATTTATGAAAATAGTTAAGATTTACAGGCCGAAGATCATAGAAGAATAGACCTCCTGTATAAAATATAAAACAATACCCCAGTGCGAAACAAAAGAAAGAAAAAAAAAAAACTCCATAAATCTTAATGAGTGAAGCTGTAACTTCATCAGAGACACCTGGTGTGTGGCAGAGCTTTTGAGCTCGGGTTGGAGCTCCACCGTGCCGATTTCAAAGCGAGCATGCAATGGCTCAAACCGAGCTAAAGACACCCTTCTTATGCTTACATCTCGAAATGCATATTTCCAAGCAGCAATTACAAAAAATTATCAATGGACAATGCATAACCTCTGAAAAAAATACTGTATGAAAACATCCCTGCTACTTTGTTTCTAAGTACAAAACCTCTACCAATAAGTTGCTCCAGAGTAGCAAGAAGTCCTTTTCTTTTTTTGTTTTTTTTTGTTAATTTCTGTTTTTTTTTTTCCATCTTCGTTTTGTTTTTATTGGGTAAAACTCAGTCCTCACTTTGAGTGCCATAGTTAATGACAGTCTTCTCCATCATTTCACTTTGCTGAAGGATCCAGGAACATGCAAGCCTCGTAGTGGAGGTGCTCAGGAGGCTCCTGTAGGCCTGAGGAACAGCAGCCGGGGCTTAAGCCAGGGCTGGGAAGGCCTCTGGGTCGTCCACGTTGGGCACAGACGCAGACGACTGAGGAAAAGCAAACAATAAGTAGGAGTTAGAAAATTAAAATGTTTATAGAAGTGTCTCTAAAGTATGGAATAAAGGAAAGGAAGTGACAGGGTGTGGGCTTTGGAAAATGGCTTTATACCTGGGTACTAATGACACAACTTCATAGATTCCAGTAAGATTATTTACCTTGTCAGGTCTTGGTGCGCGGACGGGCCTAGCGGCTTCGCCGGGTGGTCCGGCGCCGGGTGGTCCTCCACCACCGCTGCCGCCACGGCCGCGGCCTCCCCGGCCACCACGTGGTCCACCGCCGCGTCCACGGCCTGGACGGCCCAGGTCTCCGAAATTGATCTCCAGCTGGGACGTGATGTCATTGGCTGGCTTCCGGAAGTGGTGCTCATCGTCAAGCTGAAATGGAAAACAGGAGATACTTTGTAAGTTTAAATCTTCGGTTTATTTTGTTCACATCTATGATTTGAGTTTGGTTGATTTTTTTTTTACCTTGGGCTCCTCAACCTCAGATTCAATCACTTCTTCTTTCTTCTCCGGCTTTGGAAAATGCAAAACAATACAAACATTAATACAACATACATAAAACATATGTACCGTTTGTACTTTTATTTAGCAGCTAATTCAGACAGTGATGCTCGTGTTAATGGTGGTTTCTACATTGGTCTCATATGAGCCGACACCAAGAACATACAAAAATATTAGTACGGTCGATAAAGTCCATCAGTCACCGATCTGTAATGTGAAATACGGATGTATTCAGAATGAGCAGACATGGCTTTAACTCACCTCTGCCTTGGACTTGTGCAGCACAAATCCTTTGTTCCAATTAGCTCCCTCGTTGGCCTTACGGATGTTGAACTCCACTTTGGCCCGCTCCTTGTCCTGCACGGCCTTCCATTCATCCAGAGTCATCTCCTTGGGGCCTTCTTCCTTCACTTCCTCAACCTCATTCTCCCTTCAACACACACACAAACACACACGGCGTCACATCGTTAAAGTTTCATATAAAACCAGGTTGTTGGCCGGTGTTCTTTGCTTTCGAACACCAGGAACCAACTCTAAGCTGTGAATCCGTAATCAATTACAGCAAAACCAAGATGTCTTCACAATTCTCTCTTATTTGTTAGGAAAATAACTTACTTGTTCTCAGAGTCGGCAGGTGGATGCTCCTCTCCCTCAGGGTTCTCTTCAGTGACGTTCGATTGGTCAAGCTCGCTAGGAGGTCAAAAGAAATAAATAAAAAAAGAAAGTTTATATGGCATGGTATCGAGAACCGTTTTCCATGCTGATGTTAGGACCGTGTTGCTGTCTACATGCAATGCAAGCCTCTTAAAATGTATCTTCAACTAAAAAAGGATGAGGGAGAAGCATTGATATTAGCTCAAGCTAATGCAGTCTAATGTAACAAGTTCTACCTCTGCTGGTTAGACTGTCGGGTTTTTCTCGTTGGCTGTAGTACGCGGTGCTGTTGAATTGCATTGCATTAAACTCGGGTGTTTCCTATATTTAGTCCACATTTATATCAATGACCGGCGGTCCTGCTCAGCTCAAGTACAAAGTGTGGACCGGTAGCTGGAGAGATGACAAACGTCCTCACGGCAATGCCGAAATAAACTGACAACTGAGTATTTTTTTTGTATTTACATAATTGTAAGTGATTCTGAACCACGACAGGATGTGGAATAGATGAGTAAAATCAGATTTGCAAATAAATCTTAACACCCGAGCGTCTCCAAATGAGCAGACTATTAAACACTATTCTCTCTAAAAAAAAAAAAAAAAAGACATCATAAAAGGTAAAATCTATCTAATGCAGAAGTGTTCTGCAACTCTCAAACCTCCCATAATTCCTGTGATGTTACATCTATAATAGGAACTTACTTTATATCATCCTTCACGGTGCCCCAGTTGTGAGATCCACTTCCGCCGCGCTTCTCCTCACCTTTCATGCTACTGAAAGAACATTAGCTTTAGCCGTGGGCCATGACGAATGCACCGTATGAAAACACACACCAACGACTTCCACGGACCTTTGTGTACATCAACAATATTTATCTATACGAGAACTGAAAAATAACTTACGTTCGGTCACTGCCACTGTGTCTGTCAAATTCACGTTTTCCTCTGGAGTCAAAGCCATCGTTGCGACCCATGCCACGGCCTCTGCCAGTACCAGCACCACGGCCGCCTCTGCCACCGCCGCCGCCACCACCACCGCCGCCGCTACCGCCACGTCCTCTCATCGGCCGATCACCAATGGGTCTAGAGAGAGAGACACTTGACATGGTCATTGGAGCACAGGTTTCTCTGTCTTAGAAGAAAGCTTAAATCTAGCGCGGCTCATCTACATGTTTTCTCTCCTTTGAGTGACCAAGTGAACAGCAAGATTAGCTCAATGCGTGACAATGTTTACAGAAAACCAGTACATTCATGAATTGTGATACGATTCGATTTTCAAGTCTACAGAAAAAGAGTGATTGTGGTTTTAAGTTAGTCTCGGTTTACTGATGTTTGAAGTTGGTCTAAATCTATATTTGGGCATTTTACCCTCATTGTAGTTTAATTTAACGCAAGTAAACTCATGAGATAAAGAGCCACAAGTGCCGATTGCAGTTTGGGCAAAACTAACATTCAAAGTCTTATCATACTAAACAACGCCTTTAACAGTTGCTGACCCCACCCCCTAGTGAGTACTGCTTTTGCCCCATGTGGAGTTATAAAACACAAAAAGTATAACTGTTGTGGATTTATTCTTCTCATTTTCTTATATGGTTGCTGTTCAATTAAAATATCTGCTGATTGGAATATGAACTCACTTTTCCACTGAGAATTCGCCTCCCTCTGGCTTCTCGCCGGCATCACCACCAGCAGGCCTCTCAAAGCGACGCGGGGGCCGCCTGTCCACAGGCCGCCGGTCTGTGGGGGGGCGCCCCTCTCCCTGGCCTCCCTGGCCCTGGCCTCCCGGGCCACCCTGGCCCTGGCCGCCCTGGGGTCTGAAGCCCTCGCCCTCTGGCTTGCGGCCCATTCTCCTCATACCGGGACCTAGGATTGACCACAACAGGAGGATTAGAGGACCAATAGCACCGATAGATTAGGACCCGCTGCGGTGGCCCGGACAAGAGAAAGAAGCGGAAGTTTTTGTTCTGTTCAAATGGAGCAAATAATTCCAATTAATGTGCAGCATTAAAGAAGTACGGCAGTTGGTAGGATCCATTTACCAAATACTCTTCAGTCTGCAATGTAATCCAATTATTAAAAGTTAACAATTAAGAGCACAAAATAGACAAAACGTACAGAAGCGAGTAATCTTACATTATGAAAGAGGATCAAGAGTTTGCAGCATGATCACTTATTACTTCACAGTCTGTAAAACGATCACTTGAATCGCACCTTAACTGTGGATGGAATTAACGCCAACATTGTATTTAACCCTCCATGAATCATGGTTGGTTGCCTGCTGGCCCAGTGTGACAGAACAAGTTCCACCCATGGCCTAAACCATCAGCTACCAAAATAGACACCCTTCCACCACCACGCAGGGGCAGCTGGGTGCACCATAGTCCGCGCACCTGTCTCATCTTCTCTCCGATACAGATATGAGCCCACTTGGCAGGATTGCATAAATGAAAATGGCCAGCTGACTTCCTGTATGTAGGAGCCCGGATGCTTCAACTCTGTACACAACTTCTTAAATCAACAGGCTACACACACGAACACACAATAAAGAATAAAAGATAATCTACATAGATGATACTATCTCGGTATAGCAGAAGCAGGAAATTAAATTATCTGAGGCAGGTCGATCACACGCACTGAGCATGTTTTGTGCGCCGATGGGAAGTGGCTGTACTTTAACACGCCCCACACTACCAACCACGAGGTGCATCACCATGAGAGCGGTGCTGCTCCTAATGTCTGACCCATCCACCTGCAAAAACCACCACGAAAAAAAAGTTTCGCAATGCTTTGACAAGTTGCATTTTCACGTGGAAGATATTTACTTTCTATTTGAATACATTATATATTTTTTTAAAAGGCCAGAATTAAATACATATATTCGGTTTATTCTGGGTAAAAGAAGCCACACGTGTGCTTATTGAAAGTAACGACTTTATAGGAATAACATCTAAACTCCTCGAGGCCACTTTCTCCAGGCTTTAGGGTTCTGCCTGTTCAACAAGGCCGGTGGGGGGGTGGTGGTGGGGGGAGAAAGCGAGCCAAAACAAGTTGGCTTGCAAACCGTTTATCCCCAATTATTTGAGCCCCACACATGCCATTGCTTAACACGTGTGTGTGGATGTCATCGTTCCAGCAATTGACAGCCAACTGGAGCACAATAAGCGGCCACGAGGACCTCATGTTGCGAGGGGCTTATGAACCTGCTAGCTAGCGAGCAACCGAGCCTGTTAGCTTAAAATATTTTACCTGCAGCTTCGCTGAAGACCCCTTCCGAAGAAATACGCAGAAATATATCTTACCATCTTTCTTAAGTGGGACGGGTGCCTGGGTCTCCTCCTTCTTGTCGGTCAGCGGGACCTTTCTGTCTTTTTGGGACTCCTTTTTCGGCTGCTTGGCAGCCTGGGCTGCGGTCTTGGCGGCACCAGGAGCAGGGGCTTCCTTCTTCTTCACTTCGGCTTGCTTCAGCAGCTCGAACGGATCCGACTCGTCGTCAAATAACTGGTCGAACCGATTGGTTATGGCACAGCCAAAACCTTCTTGCATTTGTCCGGGCATGATGGCGCCCCTTCAGCAGGATTTTCCTCCGATTCTACGAGGCTTGGTGCGAACACTTCGCTAGATGAAGCCACAAGATGGCTGGGAAAAAGGACCTTCTTCTCTTCCGGCGCGATAGACATCCGGGGCCTCGGCCGTGGGCGCGGGTGGGGCGTGTAGTTTTTGTCGGAAACGTGATGCCATAGACTTGGCTGCGGAATAAACCAATGAGAAACTACAATACCCATAATGCCAGTCTCTCCAGTGTTGCTAGCTTTCTGCAAAGACAAGCATGGGTGCCTGCCCTCACATCACACACTCTTGTTTTGATTACTGAGGAGAAAAACAAAACTCTTTAGTCCTTAAAACTATCGGCTGCAAGCGTTTGTCAGTTTTAAACTTAAGAGTTATTAACGGCTCTGTCGCCCCCGTTTTATATGCATATAATAACTTTATAAACCTTTAAGGGAGAGAGAGCATGTGCAGCTGTTTGTTGCTAATATGTTTCAGTTAAATAAGCTTTGGTTATGAGTAAAGGTCAGTGTATATTTTAATAACTGACAGAATCTTCAGTAAATATCATCAAAGAGTGGAAAAGGTGACACTGACACAATGTCCTGCCATTTAAATTTGTCGTAGAACAAGTATTCACACCATTCTGAGCCCCTGGCACAAGTGTAAACACTATTTCACACTTATATTTAGATATTTAGCACCGCTCCTTCAGGCCAATAAAACCCGATCCAGAGCAAATGTGCATTCTGTGCAGGCAACAGTGAAAACACTAGAGAGCAATAGTTTGGTGGGGAGACATCTCGTTTTTCAGCCACAATAATCCTCCAGGGAAAGATGAGTTAACAACAAAGTAGCATTACAAGTTGTATTTTAGTTCTGGATACACACACACACACACACACACACACACACACACACACTTCAGGTATGATCTTCACCAGGTTAAAAGTTATGTTCTTATTTAGCCTATTCCAATTTATTGAACATTTTCACATCACATTTTCTAACAAACAAACAATACAGCAAAGATAAAAACAACAATATACTTGTTTAAAATACCTAATCACAAGTCAGCTTTATAATTATACAAAATATCCTTTGTTAACTGAAGGAGCTTGCAAGGAAGCTTGTTCCATTCTTTTAAAACACAAAGTGTGAGGACATTTCTTTCTTTTTGCTTTTCAGAGTAACACATTATAAAGAGTTCCCTCCTAAATCATACCAGTTATACCAAAAGTGAATGTGATATCATATATTCTGTGTCACCCTCATGTTTCTGTCAAAGCATCTTTCTAAAATGGAAATCTCCCAAAAACAAAAAATGTGAGGAAATCTTCAATTTAAGTTGACATCTGGGGCCTCGGCCGATTACGTTTCAGTTGAATGGGGGTTTCCTTCAGGGCTGAATGTGAGATATCCACATTAAATGATTCAGGCAGGTCTCATCCACCATTGAAAATGAGAAGTAACTTTTCGTTAGATATCACACAAACCATCTTTTGAGGATACGTTGAATGATTGCGTAAAAACGTCATCTAGTACTCATGGTGCTATACGGGGAAAACCCAACACATGGGACTTTTTCAGTCCGTTATGAAGCAGCATTGCATTTGCTGGTTAGTGAAGGATTGTGCTTTGCGTCTTCTAGTAGAGTGGACGTTATCAACATTATTGTGATGAACAGGAAAAGCAACATCACCACATACTTCCTTTGTCAGTGAGGATGAAACATTGTGGCAGAAGACATATTTGACAAAACCCTCAAAAACGACAACTGAAAAGGCTCAAGAGTTGCAGACTAATGTAAAAAAGTGCTTAATCAAAACTTGAAACACATATACGTATGCTGATTTATTCAAATGAACGCATGTTTATGCCTCATGCGCCTCTGATCAATTAGTATTTTACATTTGAGGCGACACATCATTTTAACTCATTATTTAATAGTTGTCGGTGTACTAATAAAATATTCCCCCAGGAATATTAAAAGGCCCCACATGACTACTGTACGTTTCAGTATTTGTATCTTCAAAGGTATGATTACTTTTCAAAGACTTTAATGTTAATATTCTCATATATCAGAGTATCATTGTGTGTCCAATGGTCCATTCATCATTCAAATATTAAAGTTGTGTTGTGGTATCTTAGAATGTCATTGCCTATATATGTTTTAAGGCTAGTTTTTGACTCACTCGTTAAAAGTTGGTCTAAACGTGAAGCCCAACATCAAACACAAGCTTGAAAGCCTTATTGTTGGTATTTTTGGAGTTGTGGGTGCTGTAGTTTTTTTTACCTTATAAGGAAAGTCAAACCTTGCCAGTTGATGGGCTTGTTATGGAAAAAATGACTTCTGAGTGATTGCAGGGAGACAAATGGACATTTGCACTTAAAGGTGCAGTGTGCAGGATTTGGCGGCATCTAGTGGTGAGTTTGCAACCAACTGAAATGTCTCCTGTGTGCCAAGTGTAAAAAGGAGAGCATGACAAGAGGCCTGCATTAAAATATTAAAGCAAGAACGTCCTCATCTTGAGCCAGTGTTTGGTTTGTCCTTTCTGGGCTACTGTAGATAGACATGCTATTCAATTTCTGCCAACAGATCCCCCTCAATGCTAAACACTGTACCTTTAAGGTCTGTTACAAAGACAGACCATACAAAAGCCAAACAGTGGATGTTATTTTAAGGGCTTGTTTTTTTATATAGACACCAAAACGCTGCACAACGGTTCAACCAGACTGACAATATGAGCAGAAAGAGACTTCGAGTAAATGGAGTAAAGTGTATGTTTATATACATATATATCCTTAAACATAGACAAATTAAGCTTTCATTATATGTATAATTATAGTTTTTGTTTATAACATAAACCTGAGTTTATTGCTCCTATTTGACTTTTGCTATCGTAATGCTCATTTTAGTTGAAAAGAGGTGGCAACAAAAGCAGCCACATCTTTTCTATTTGTCTCTATATCTCACGTTACTGAAGTGGAAGATGTTGAAGTGGTCCAACCCACCGGATGACGCCAGTCGGACCGTCAGTCCCTCCTGAACGCACTTTGGCAACTCGACCGATTCTAATTCCTGCATGTGATCGGAGGGATGACATCTCCAGTCGCCAAAGCCATGATAGAGTCCTACGCGCTCATGGTCATGGTCATGGGCTCGTTTTTCGTCTACTTCTGCGGGATGGTGTGGGCTTTCTGCAACCCGAAGCTGAGCGGAGAGGAGGAGGAGGAGGAGGAGGAGTGCGGGACCGGGAAGCCAGCAGCGGGACGCGGAGACGGCTCCTGGGTTTGCGCGGCCCCGAACCCGCCAGAGCGGAATTTCAGGTGCGCTTGCAACGTTGCGCATCTGCCGGCGCCGCCGTACACCGCAGCTGAGGGGCTCACGCAGACCACGTATGTAAACTTTTGGGACGACACGGACAGTCTGCTGTCAGACTGCACTACGTTTTACCGCGAGGATCGTGGGATTAGCAACCAAATCGAACAAAGTCCTGAAAAGTTGGTGACCTAGCCTTCACATCCATGTGTGCATATCTGTGTGGCTCCCCTCATGTAATATCATTCTTCACGGAGTGATGGACTGAAAAGAAGTGGATGATACTCACTTTTATTTCCCCAAACTCTAACAACATACACAACTCTAGTTGTTTGTCCTATTAACAGACATTTTACATCATGCTTATATGCTTATAGTCACTGTAACTTGTTTATTTGTGCCGTGTTTTGTGAGGTCTGAAACAAATGTATGCCAGACAGGAATGAAATGCTCTCAAACCCCAGAACTGTGTGACACGCATCACGTCCTGCAGGAATACTGTGATTCTTTCTGTCTTTCCTTCAGTTTCTTTCTCACGTCACGTTCCAGTTGCAGCAATTTCTCATACAAAGCATCCGATGTCTCCACATCGATGTCCATCTGCGGAAAAAGCGGAACAAAAGACACAAAACTCACTACGTGAATTGTTTTATTTCATCATGTCAACTGAATTCGGCGTTCCTTGTCGTACCTTTCGTGGACGCGTGTAGCTGTTTCCTAGACCAGATGTTAGGCTGTGGTACTTGGCTTGAGGGTCCAGTGATTCAGGCTTTTGCTTAAATAGCCAGAGCTGCAAGAAAGAGCAGCATTCATGAATTCATTTTGACTAAACTGTGGAAGAAAATGTGTTCTTTTTTGTTTTACCTACCAGGGCTTCAGCTCCGTTATAAGGGGTCAGGGTGAAAGTATTGGTGAACATTCTTATCTGAGATCACGAAAGGGAGATGCATTCAGATACGACTCATTACAGTTGTGTGTGTGTGTGTGTGTGTGTGTATCATTCATTGAAAAACATCAGAGTTGCACGCACAAGCCAAAAGACGGGCATAAGCAGAGTCCAGAGGACGGCAGGGAAGGAGGGCAGGATCCCGTAGGTCAGATTGGTCATCACAAAACCAGGACAAGTGACGGACGAGTACAAACCCTAGAGAGCAGGAATCACAGTTATCGACATCATGGGAGATTAAACCAAAAAAAAGACATGGTGAGACGGAGCATGTGTGTGTGTGTGTGTGTGTGTGTGTGCAGGCCGACCTGTTTGTTGTAGTGTGTGTTGAGCGCCAGGCTGAGCAGGTCGGAGGCGTATTTGGAGGAGCTGTAAGGTTGGGTGCCTCCCCGGTGCTGCATGTCTTCGAGGTTGAAAGCTGAGCGGTGAGCGTTGCTGGAGGACGTCCAGATCAGCTGGGACGTCCGGCCCGCGTGGCACAGGACCGGTTCCAGCTCCCTGATCTGGGCGAACAACACAGGAGAACGACACAGCATGACGATACTCAATAAAAAAAATTAAAACATCTTAACAACAGTTCTACACAATTGCTGATTTGAATCAAGAGATTTAAACTATATTTGTGTGAGAAACAGAGGACTTTACTCATTTTATCCACTCATAAATGCACTTTTTTATACGTCTTAATCCAATCATTATCCATGAACTTTGCAATGTATGAATGTCGTTGCATTGCTTTTGTGTTTTAACCAGGTCACTCTTGAGAATGAGACCCTGTGTCTCAATCAGATTACCATATAAATAAAGGTTGAATATATATATATATATACACATATATATACATATATGTATATATATATATATTATTTTTTTTTAACTAACTGGTCAAGATATACTGTAGATTTCAAGCATCTCTTTCCACATAAAGTCCTTTTAGATTCTTTAGACTAATCAACAACGTTAAATTCCTGCCAACCTTTGCCGACCGTTTCAAAAGGACATTACCAAAAATAGTATGCGTCACTTCAGCTGTCTGAGGAGTAGAAGTGTTTTGAGAAGGTTTCTCTGTGATGGCAACTTAATACATGTCAGGATTCATCTGCAAAAGCGCCGTAGGCAGAATGCTGTCCGCAGTGACCTTATGCCTCAAACAGTACTGTTAATTTTTAATGAGCAGCGTCGCTCAATGACAGATGGATCCAGTATCGCCTATATTTATTCCATCAAGGAGAAGCAGCTGAGTAGAACTACTGTCCCTGCAGGGAAACTGAAGGAGCCACGGTTTTGTATTAGATTCTATGTGTGGATAAATAGCAGTCTATATAATTCAGTAGCCAAAATAGTAGTTACTCACAAGTAGGAAGTGACCGAAGAGGTTGGTCGCGAAAACTTCTTGCAGGTCATCGGGGGTGACGCAGTCCTTCTGCGTGAGAATCCCCTCCCCGGTGGCAAACATGGCGACGATGCGACTGTAATGAAGATATTATAGAAGCCTGAGCTCTCGAGAGGCAGAATGAGGAATAGATAGAATGCTGTGTACAGGCTGGACATGTTAAAGAATAAAAAGCCACCGATGCAATAGCTGCAAAATCAACAAAGTACCTGGAGAAGAGGCCCTTGAAAAAGGCTTTTACATCAAACTGTGGGTTTGGCATGATGCCTGCGTTCAGGTAGAGGTAGTCTAGACGGTTGTACCTGCACAAGTCAATCACAAACACATGTATTCACATAAAGAACATAACCTGGCCTGTGTTGATGCCTATTTGATGTGAATGTGCATTTGAGTGCCACGCTGCTGCGAGTCCATCCTCCCACCTGAGTTTGACCTCCTGTGCAGCGGCGATGACGGAGGAGATGCTGCTGGTGTCCACCTGCAGCAGGTCCACCTGGGCGCCGGGGTGAGAGACGAGGAGGGCCGAGCGGGCGGCCCGAGCCCGCCGCATGTTCCTGCAGGCCAGACACAGCCGGAGGCCCTCCGTGTCCTGAGAGAGGAGACGCTCACACAGCACCAGCCCAATGCCACTGCAGGGGGACAACGATGTAAGGAAATACCAGTTACTACGCCATCTACAGAGGTTCCTTTGATTACGTTATAGACCAAAATAATTACACATACGTATGTGACAAAAAGATACTAAAAAGATTTTAAAAAGTCACATGAATAAATCAAATTGGAGAAATACAATATGCACGCCTTCAATAATGAACCAGTAGTGGAAGAAGTGTTCAGATCATGTACTCTGAGATTTTTTTTAAAATGAAAAGTGCCCTACAAATAAAATGCATTATTATTACTTCAGTAAAAGTAACAATACTAAAGTATAGAAATACTCTGTAACAGGTCCTAAGTAAAAGTAGGAACGTATTAGCATCAAAGTATACTTCAAGCACCAAAAGTAAAAGTAGTCATTATGCAAAATGGTTCATTTCAGAATCATATATATTACTGAATTACAATTATTGTTGCACTTGCATTAATGTGTTCACTTTCATTTTGCAGCAGGTAAATTGCTTTATATACTGCCGGATAGTTAAATCTGTTGTAGTACATCCTTTATTAGTTGTGTTGTATTTTGTTTTAATAATCTGCATTTGCAAAGTACGGTCATCATATAAATGCAGTAAAAAAAAAAAGTACAATATTTACCTCTGAGAAGTGTAAAGTAGCAGACAAGGGAGATACTCAAGTAAAGGGCAAGTACCTCAAAATTGTCCAGTACTTGATGTACTCGCAGTGGTTACATTCCACCACTGTAGTCAACCAACAGATACAAATGACTAAAAAGAGACCTTGAGGAAATGTCTCTTATGTTGTGAATTCATTCCCTTTACATGCCAGACTTGAGTTTTATAATAAAAACGATAAATACCGCCATTACCTGTTTGCTCCCGTCACCAAAACCACCTTATTCATAGTTTCTGGTCCGAACTGGAAACAAAACCGCACAGAAAACACACTACATTTAGCTTACTGCCGAATGCAACAAGTTCCTGTGGAGTTATATTCTTAACCCCGCCCCCGCGTTGTGATTGGACACTGCTGCCGCTCTCAGCCAATGAGAGCCGGATACCAGTCGGCTCAGCTCGAGGCACCGCCCACATAGTATCAGCGACTAGGAACTCATGAATAACGGAGGAGCACACAGAGAGAGAGAATTCCCTGTTTAAATTTTATTTATATTTAGTCCATCAATGTACAACATTTGTTTACAACGTATACAAAACCATTCTCACCGAAAACAAACAAACATTTGAGTACAAAAATGTAGTAAAACTAATTAAAACTCATTTAAAACAAAAATATTTCCTTATCCGATGGGAATAACCACACTCTGCATAAACACCCAAAATGTGTCTCCAAAATTAATATTTAACTTACTTGCACTAATCGTTTGCCTAGATTGCGAAACACAGAAAGATAAGGGTGAACTTCCACACACACGTTGAAAGCACCATGCATAAGGGCAGACACGAGTGTCTTTTATGATCGAGGCCTCTGATAAGAGGCGAGAGCCTGTAAATACAGCGGAAGTGGCAGGAAAACAGTGGTATGCAGTATGAAGTTCAAGCTATTAGAGAGTTATACACAGACGTATGCCGGAGAAGAAGAGGAGAGAATCCAGCACACACCAATAAAATAAAATAGATAAGTCATTAGCTGTGTTAGCTTTCGTCAGCTAATATAAACGTATCTGAAGCGGTCATCTGTTCCTCTACATTCCTGATTTCAAAGGAAATACACTTTCTTTGCCAACCGAGACGAACTATAATCATATATGCATTAACTTGTTCGACACCAACATCTTCCCAATGATGCTGACTGTAAACACATACCGTTTAACCAATGAACAAAACTACAGCCTGCTTTCCCGATAAGCATCTTGCAACATCTGATCAATTATCAAAGAATGATATTTCATTTTGGGATCAACGCGAGACAATAACACTTTTGCAGTGGCAAACAAACAAACAAACAAACAAACAAACCTTTGGAAGCAGTTTGTTTGGTGTTTAGATCCCAAATGTGAGCGGTGAAGTTAGTGAATCACATCAAATAAGATACTCCAAAAACTTAAAGAGAATATTAATCCACAAATATATCAACAAAACATAAACAGAACAAACACATAATGAACATATAAATACTAATACACAATATTGCTATTTGAGATTTAGACGTATTGAAAATACACTCATATACACTTTGTGTTCAAATCACAGAAGGAAAACTGCGGGGAGACTCAGAAACACTTTATATGTCTATAATGCATTATAAACATACTTATAATGCATTATTGTCTGCTTATTGTACTATATATTTATAATTATAAGCGCTCATACATATTCATAATGCTTTAAAACAATAATCATAACAATTATACAGCATTGTACATTTTCTTTCAGTAAAGTATAAAATAATTGTGTTGTTCTTGCAGATTTAATCTTTTTTTCCCTTTACCTAAAGGAATCAACGACCACTTAAAATATATTATAATCACATTATAATGCGTTATGAAAAGATAATAATGTATTACAATATCAAGATATAATACATTATGATTCTTGAAAAAAAAAATCAGTGAGTGACCACCAAATTACCTAACAAGTCATTATATAATGCTTTATAATGTGTTATAATTATTGTTGTAAAGCATGCATATGTATGAGTGTTATAACTATAACTCTACAGGGCTATAACCAGATTATAACACAGTATACATATGTTCATAATGCACTACAGACATGGTCGTCATAGAAAGTGTTACCAATATGTCCTTGTCACTCTAAATGTGTGGAGTTTGTCTGAGATGAAAATACTTGAAATAAAAAGAAATGTAACAGTAACGGTCGGCTGCCCGTTTCCTCCCCTACATTCAAGCAGTCTTCCAAAAGGAAACACAAGAAAGTTCCTCAGCAATGCATATCAAACATTGTAACGTGGGGAATTTGAACTCGTACGAAAAAAAATGAAAAAATGAAATCAAAATACGTTTTTAAAAGTGCCGAATGTCACTTGCTACATTTATTTTTTGAACACGTGTCCCGACCAAACCTTAATCACGTCTCCATTAAAATAGATTTGTTTTCTAATAATACCTGTATGTCTATAAAACCTCTGATTGAGCCAATTGAGCTCAAACTGCCACACCAACAGTCTTATAGTCCATCTTTGCAGAGTGTAAGTCCATGAATCAGTGTCTCCAAAATCGTAGCTTGGAGCCCACAGGTGGCTCTCATCCTGTTTTTCTCTCCCCTGAAACAGGGTAGCTTAAACCTGGATCGGGTCTGAATCATGGTCTACCCTTGTCTTTGCACCATTGTTTCTCCCAGAGATGAGCAGTCTGGGAATCACTGTCTTGCTAAACGTCGCCCCGGCTTACGGCTGCATTTCCAGGAGGGCTCGGTGTATTTCCTGGAAGGAGGGCCGCTCCTTGGTGTTCCTCCTCCAGCAGCTCAGCATGATCTTGTAGAGCGAGTCTGGACACAGCACAGGCTGAGGCAGGTAGATCTGCACGACATGGAGGCGAGGAGATAAGTCACGGGAACCACTTGTTTATTTAAATTACACGTGGATGAAATGTTCGTAGCGACACTCACCTGTCTTTTCTGGTCCCTGAAGAACTCCCCGGTGTTTTCTATCACCTGCTCATCAGTGAGCTGGGAGTAGGGCTGCTCCTTGCAGAAGTTTAGTATCTCCCACAGGGTGACCCCGAAGGCCCACACATCGCTCGCTGTGGTGAACTTACCCTGCGACACAAAACATGGTGACATGTCGATCAGCTCAATTACTCACCCAGTGCTCATTGAATTTGCGAAGACACCTTTTATTTTTCTTGCACGCCTCCACGATGAACGGAGAATCCAAAACCCGGAGAAAATTCTTGATGAATTGAAAGTAAACTACATCAAAACGTCCGTTTACAAACTCTCATTTATCTCATTTATCCAGTCGAACGCTCACTACTTCACACACATTTGCTAAAATTGTACTATTTAAAAGATCATGAACAGCTACTTGCCCGTCTGAGTCCGAAGTGTTTTTAAATAGTACAATTTTAAATGCGTTTGGTAAATTGTGAGCATACGACTGGATGATTAAGACTTGGATTATGCTGCACAAGTTTTTTGAGAGCTTGCCCCCGATTTACTTCAATTCATCCAGAATCGTCTCTGTTTTTGGTTTCTTATTTCATCATGGAGGCGTGAGAGAAAGACTAAGTTTTCTTCAAGAATTCAAAGTAACACAAGGCCGAGTAATTGATACACAAACGGTCATTTTGTGGGGGAAGTATTCCTCTAAGTCGAGGTCCTCACCAGCAGGATGCTCTCCCACGACATCCAGCGTATAGGCAGCACCGCTCGGCCCTGGATGCGGTAGTAGTCACCGCTGTACAGGTTTCTGCTCATGCCAAAGTCAGCTATCTTTATCGTGTAGTTCTTGCCCACCAGGCAATTCCGCGTGGCCAAGTCCCGATGAACAAAGTTTAGAGAGGAGAGGTACTTCATCCCCGACGCAATCTGAGCCGCCATGTAGCACAGATTACTGAAGCTGCAGAGGAGAGAAAAGAGACAATAGAAAAACACACAAAGACAAAGAGGCAGCCGTCTCTCACTCGCTTCTTTCGACTCACCTGACTGTCGGCGCGTTGCTGAGCAGAGCCAGTTGTCCCTCGGGTTCGTGGCGGGACAGAAACTGGTTGAGATCTCCGTTCTCCATGTACTCTGTGATCATACAGAGAGGGTCGCTGTAGATGCACACGGCCAGCAGGCGAATGATGTTGGGGTCCTTCAAACGCGACATGATCTTTATCTCTTTCAGGAAGTCATTCCTACCGAAACACACGCACAAAGAAAGTACTTTACACAGAGAGAAATCATAATCATATCAACTTTATCATTTCAAGATGTATCTTCAGTTTCAGCTACATGTACTAAACATGTAGGTGTTTGGTGCAGATCGCTCAGGCGCCTGGAGTCCATACCTTGCATTTTTGTCGGCGTCTGAGCGGAGCATCTTCACGGCCACTAAAACTGGCTGGTCCTCGGGGATGTCAAATAAAAACTCCTTGTTCATGAACTCCTGCATTCCCCCTGCTTCACACAGGTGCACCTGAGGGGAGAGGAGCAATGCAACGTTTAAAAACTTTGTGCTTTACGCTCATCTAAAGCTGGAGGAGGAAAGACGAAGCTGCACACACACCTCTCCAAACTGGCCCTCTCCCAGCTTCTCCTTGAACGTGAGCAGTTTCCGTGGGAACTCCTCCACTGCAACGTCCTTCCCTGACAACAGGTCCATGGCCAGCGCGGGGATGGCGTACGTGTTGCTTCCGGTCACGCCTTGCAGGTTCACGATGTCGGCCTCTGCGTAGTGAGGGGCGCCATCTTGGACGACGGTGGTTGTGGTGGATTTAGAAGCTGCCGTGCTGGTTGAAGCTGGAACAGAATACGGGGAACTGTGACTAACAATCCCAATAAGATAAGGGATTGACCACGCCGTTAATCAGTTTAGATGGATGTGAAACTGTTTTTTACCACCTACCGGGCTCCTCCGAGCTCTGAGCAAACTCCGGCAGCTTACATATGATGCGCGATGGCTCCTGATAGTCTGGACCGAGGGGGAAGATGCGCTCGTATGTGGAATTAGACTCCTGCTCAATGATTGTGCTCGACTGGTTGTGGTTGTAAGCGAACGTCTCACTCTGTATTGACAAACTAGCAGTTAGTTCATCGTCCAGCATCCGGCGAGAGGCCTAGAATAAAGGACGTGGGGGGGTGAAGGAACAGATCTGACCACCTCCCGAAAGAAGACTCAATGGAAATGACTCAACATGCACAGGCTGGTATCAGTTTGATGCATTTTTTTAAAACTTGAGCTCACCTTCTCCAACATCTTCTGCCACACCTGCCTCCACAGGATGATGACGATGATGACCACGAGGATGAGGATGATGGCCACTAAACAACCAATCAGAATGCGGGTGTTGCTGTCATCTATTTTGTGGGTGGGGTCGTCCTCTGGGGAAGGGAGACAAGGAGAGACACCTTTGACTGTCTGCATCAAGCGGCAAACGTCTGACGTGGAAGTGACAAAAACTGCAGTTCCTTGAATGAGCAACACAAACCAGACTTAAAACGCGCCAAATGGAAATCCAACATCACTTCCATCTTCTTGGACTATTGTTACTATTCATCAAGTGTGTGTGAGTGTGGAGGGATCACTGACCTGGTTGTATGTTGGGTGGCAGTCCTGTCTTGGGTGGAGCCAGTGTTGTGTTGTACATGGCTGTATCTAAAACAAAAAAAGGCCAGATGACACAGAGATGATCAGAAATTAACACTTTTGAGTCTTCAAATACGTGCAGAAGTAAATAAAGTAAAAGTACCAGATCTATAATTACAGATTATACACACAGTTCTCCGGTCTATACCTGACTGGAAGGTGATCTCGCTGAACAGCATCCAGGCGTCAGCGAAGTAGAACTGGCACTTGATGGCGCTGGCCATGTGATTGGCCAGGTTGACGGTGATGAAGCGGGCGCTGGGATTCTTCTCGTCCTCCACGGGGCTGAAGGCGAGCGGCGTGGCCTCCCAGTCCGCCTCAGAGCGGAAGTAACACACCACCTGGTGGAAGGCCTTGATGTGCCGCGAGTACATGTTGTTGCAGTGGACCTGGACGCAGAGGAAGACACTTTTAGTGCTGGTGAGGATAAAGAAAATAATAACAAGAACACACACTTCATCATCGAGAGACCTCACCTTCATGGTGGTGAAGTTGCGTATGCGGTCGAACTCAAACATGATTTCAACATATGCACTGGGGAAGCTCTCGTTGGTCCAACCCACGTAGTCGTAGCCGGGCCACACATTGTAGACGTGGCTGTGTGTAAAATCATCCAGGCCGCACACGCCGTCAGTCAGCTGACCCAGGCCCTCTGTCATACTGAGACACAAAGGACACAGAGGAACATCCTTTTATCGTACTTTCACTGTTTGGATCGGCCACTAAACAGGACAGGAACAGACAACGACAGACGATCAGGACTGGAGAGAAAGTCTCTGGTGGCAGACGGCCTTCCATTCCAGGACTTACACTCCTCCAGAAGTCAGCAAACATCACTGCAGACCTTTAACACCCTGGACACAACCTGTTTGAACTTCTCCCCTCTACGAGGCAATAACACTGTGGGCCAAATAACCAGAACACAAGAACCGTTTCTTCCTGCAGGCCGTCACTCTGGTGAACGCTTAATATCAGTTACACCCTGTCTACAATAACTGCAGTCGTTTTTAAGTTTTACAGTTATTAATGCACAATTAGTTTTCTAATATGTACATATCGTCTGTCACAAGGACAGATACAGGAGAACATTCCTGCCCTCTGCTATTAGACTTTATAATAAAACACCTCGGGCCTGATCATCGTCCTTCACATGACTACAGCAACGCTACACAGTTGTTGCTTGTTGTTGGTGATCCTGGCTCTACTGTCCAGGTTGTTTAGTTTACTAGTTGTTAATTTTATTTAATTAATACCACTATATTCATGGTATATACTGTGCATTTCTATTTTCGATTCTATTCTAGCTTATTTTTTATGAATCTATTCCTTCAATTCAATATCTGCTCTGTTATTTTATTGTACTGTAGATATTGTGCATTCCACACGTTATATTTTACTCTGTAAATTGCTGCTGCTACAAACGAATTTCCCCCTGGGGATAAATAAAGTTTACATCTATCTATCTATCTATCTTACTGTCAATATAAATCATACATCCTTTACATGTACAAACTGTACATACTCATAAAGTCCATTCAGTATTTATTTATATATTTGCACTATTTGTATTGTTTAGAATTTAAAGAACACTTGACTTGTATATCAATGTTATATTTCCTATTTATTTTCTTTTTTTTTATAATTTTAGTATTTATATTTACAACTATTTTTCACTATTTGCACACATAACAAAAAAACAATGTTGCCAAAGCAGCATATCAGAAAGGTACACAATAATAATATAGATACCACGACATTAACACAACATTATATTTCCGTGTAAGTACTTTGGGAGAGATGCGAAAAATACAGAGTCAAATGAATTGTATGCGCTCACAAACTTGGCCAATAAAGCAGATTCTTCGTAAGCGCTTCTGTAAATTGGTGCAACATCTTACCACTAGGTGGCAGCATTGTAAAGCCGGTTCTTCTCTTCTGCATTTGGCTGCGATCTCGTAATAAAGGCCATTTTCTTTTCTCTCTACACTGTTGCCTCCACATGGAGAAGGAAGCCTGCCATGTGTCATGGAGGACATTATTCACCATGACATGAACCAAACACCGCCGTCAACAAGAGCGTGACCGGCTCATTCCGGCCTCGAAACTTCAGCATGGTTGACTCAGTCATTCCTATGAGGCACTGCTGAACTAAGTAAACCACCGTGACCTCTCTCTGCGGTCCCCATGGTGACGGAGCGACAACAAGGTGAGGCGGGAAAAAACACTGACGGAGGAAGAGAGCGATGATGAAGCAGAGTAGTGGTGGGTGAAACAGGAAGGAGGAGGAAATAATGAAACACACACAGAAACACACACACACACACCTGTGGATGACAGCACCGTCATAGACAGAGTCGTTGAAATAAGCCGGGTAAGCAGGCGAGCTCATCTGTTCTCCTGCTGGAGCGTTGTACGACACGAGACCATCTGTAAAGCAAACAAATCACCTTTTTTTTAGTGCACCATTCTAAAAACTCATGCTGTGCAGAGAAGCACTGCTCAAAACCACAGAAGGTTGTTTCAAAAATAGTAGCTTGAAGCTTCAGCTCCAAAAATGAGGCCCTGTGCATGGGTAGAACTTTCCATTATGAATATGTAATGTTTTCAGACAGTTGAAGAAACGTTTTATTCGACTTACAATCTGTTTGCCCACAAAGCTTCAGCTATCAGATTATATGGACTTTTTTTTTTGCTTTTCTCATATTTCACTTGGTTTTTTGTCTTTGATTGGATCTCAAATTTGACCAAACCTAGAGCGTCATAGTTTGAAGGGTAAAGCCACCAACCAAGGGCCGGTATCTGATGAGATACCAAACAAAACCTCTGTAAATCTAAAGTGGTTACTCAATATCTAGTAACTAATATGATCATTGTTGTGTCCATCGGGTGTCAGAGAGTCAGCTGATCCTTTCTATCTTTAGCTCAAAGTTAGTCATCTTTGCTCAGCACTTCCTCGCTCATCACATATCCTCTCTTTCCTCCTCCTCCTCCTCATCATCAGCCACCTCTCACCCAGCCATTCACAGCCGTAGAGCTCCACTCTCATGCAGACGTTCATGGAGTGGTCCGTGACGGGCATGAAGCGGACGAAGCGAGCGATGATGGGCGGCTCCAGGTCCTTCAGCACGATGTCGTAGGCGTTCCTGTTTCCCTCAATCACCTGCGGGTCGAAACAAACGCACCTTCAGCTCATGAAGTATCTCACTCGTGATTGAGAACGACCCATGACCTCATGACCAATCAACCAATCAGTCCAATCTCTTTTAGGACCATAAACACAGCCATGATTGATTGATTACACAGTGACATCAAGGCCCAGGCAGTGTGAAGACGTACCTGCTTGCCCTGCCGGTTTCTCCACGAGATCCAGCGGCTCCCGTCGCGGCTGTACTTGATCTTGTACATCTGGGAGAACTCGTTTCCGATGCCTCCCGCGTGACGACCCTGGGTGCCCACCAGGGTGATGAAGTGGAGCGAGCGCAGGTCAATCTGGAGGAACTCCTTCAGGCTGTCTGGCTCCACCGTTATCTCCGGACACCAGGCGCCGTCGCCCTCCTCAAAGTCCAACCTGGGTGAGAGAGAGAGAGAGAGAGAGAGAGAGAGAGAGAGAGAGAGGAAATAACTGTGGATGTTAATATTCATATTACAGCAGGAAAGAGAGGAGAGCCAGGAGGAAGAATAAGTAGAACAGGATGGAGAGGAAAAAGGTGAGAGGAAAGTAAAGCGAGTGCGGTGGTGGACTTATGAAAACATCTCGGCGAAGTCTTAAGTCATGAATTTGTCTTCAAGTGTTAATTTTGGGCAAAGGAACTGCAGGGGGGAGGAGGGGAAACTGGGCGGGACGGAAAAAACACAGCCGGGATGGATGGTGAAAGTGTGTTACATCCTTATCCTGATACGTACTGAAGGCCCACCCAAGTTCTGCTGCACGCACACACACACACACACACCTACACACACACACACGCAAATGCCTCCTTAATCATGTGGCTGTCAGTAGAACTGATACCCCAGTTTGTGGCTTACTGCAAATAAACAGGCTCAAGCACCGTTGCAGTAAAAGCCACCCACACACACACTCATTATCAGGGTTAACATACTATGACGCACGTGTGTGAGCGTGTCTGTGCTTGTGTGTGTGTGTGTGTGTGTGTGTGTAAGATACATACCTGCCGTATCTAGCAGCGGTGGACTCGGACCACTGGCTGGAGGCGGAGATGTCCTCGTCCTGTATCTTCCCTCCTGACATGCCCAGAGGATACCGACACACACCTGAGACACAACAGCGCGTTTGATTACTCGATTGATCAGGTCAGGAGGGTCAACAGATGAGCGACTAATTACAAGCGCTGTTGTTAATTCACTGGTGCTTTTTTGCAGTAATTATATTCTAACTTACTGGAAGTTTTTGGGAAATACTTACGTTCTACGAGCGGCATTCGTTTGATTAAACTCTCACGTCTGCGCGCCAAAAGTAGAAGCCAGCAGGTGGATAGTTTGTTTGTTTGTTTGTAAAAACAGGTTGTGGTTTCACACAGTATATATATACAGTATATTAAATAAAATGAGTTAAAGATATTGACTAATTGGAGACTCCATTATATGCTAAGCTAAGCTAACTGGCAGTTAGCTGTAGTTTCATATTTAATTGACAGACATGAGAGTGATATTGATCTTCTCATCCAACTATCGTATCAAACTAACAAACTTCAAGTCAAGGCTCTGAATACTTCCACTGTTTGTAGAACATCTATGTTTAATTTTATGTTGTTTAACTTTTCAGCTATTTTTTGTTTGTAAAGCACTTTGTAACCTCTGTTTTGAAAAGGGCTTTATGAATAAAGTTTATTATTTTTACTGAATTGAAATACATACTGTCAGGATCCTAAAGGGGTCTTCTGACAATTATTTATAAAAATAAACTGAGTAGCTCATTTTTTAAATATTTACTTGAGTAGTTTTTAATGAGGCTACTCCTACTAGCTCATCAAGTCTATCACAATGCTTCTATTTAAGGATATGCTCGTTCCACCACTGGTATTTAAGGCTAACTGGATTATCACCACACTCTGAATCATGCAGCTCCCCCAACTTCTCTCAGACCAACCACAGCGCAGGTCGGCGTTGAACAATTTCAAACCAAACTCAAACATTCACCAGACGCTCGCGGACATTTCTAAGACGGAACGACTTAATTCCCAGCTCCTGTCAAAAGAAAACCTGCGGAAAAACGTGATGGATAGTGCTGGATGAAGGGGTGGGGTGGTGATGTGAGAGTACCACACACACACACACGCACACACACACACACACACACACACACATACCGGTATGTCCACACTCATATTGTGGTCGCTTTATTGAAATAATAAGCTGGATCCATTCAGTGTTTCTGCCAGTCTAAACAGTGCTGGTATCAAGTACATGTTGTAACTGTGTGTGTGTGTGTGTGTGTGTGTGTGTGTGTGTGTGTGTGTGTGTGTGTGTGTGTGTGTGTGTGTGTGTGTGTGTGTGTGTGTGGTAACGCTGGCAGCGTTGGGCCCATCACGCCCCCACCGTGCGGTCAATAGGAGCAATATGCCCTCTGTTTCCTGCATGCCCGTCCACCCCCTCATGTCTCCTCTCTGTCCTCCTCTCACTCCTCCTGTGTGGTCTCTCTCCCGTCTCTCTTTTCTTTTGTCCCTTTTCGGTGAGCGAGAGCTGATAAAAAACTAAAGCGTGATTTAGGAAAAGACTCAGCTGGCTAGATCCCACATGGTGTCTAATATACGTTTACAAGGCTCTGAATGATTCTACTGATTTCTGGGTGTTTCCAAGAGCAAAAAGAATGAAAGGGCACTTTTCCATCACGCGTTATCTACAGGGGTTGGTTTTGTTTTTGGGCCTAATTTCGACTACGTTTACATGCTTTTGTCGTTATTCCTTAAACAGACAATATTCCTAGTAAGCTGTTCACATGGCTGAATGAAAATAAATACATAATATTAATATTTCCATCCACATGCAGGTGGGACCATGTCACTGTTTTACAAGTCCCAAGTCAAGACAGACAAGTCACAAGTTTTGAGCCCTGAACAAGTCACAATGCTGTCGTCACCAAATGTAATGCCATCTTCGTCTGCAGTATGAATTTTTGCATACTGCAATTATGATTTTTTTGGCTAATGCATGTGTTTTTGTTCGTGGACGACTTGATGTTTGGTATCGTTTTTGTGCTCAGTACCGTGACGTTTTTCATGGTTCTCCCCCGCCACTTGACTAGATGCTGTCGGTTTGGTTCAAACCAAAGTGGATCCGGAGAATCAAGTGTCGACTTGCTGGGAATGAACAGCGTCAATGTTTTGATTTAGGAAATGAACTGAATCGTGACACACTTTTTCAATAACATACCTTTTAATCTTCGGGCTGAGGGGGAAGGTATCAAGTGTTTAAAGAAAGGCTCAAGTCCAAGAAAAGTCATGAGTCATTTGGTTTTATGTCCAAGTCGAGTTACAAGTCTTTTCTTCGTTTACGTGACCCGAGTCCACACCTTGAACCCTGACGTACGTTCTACGGCTGCGCCCTTTAATGAACTCAAACAATAACAACGTTTAAAAATACGGTAGGCGTGTTTCTCCTTCCAAACCAGAAATGTGGGCTTCTCTTTATGCATTCCTACTCTAAACTGGTTGGCTATAGTTCATTTGTGTACAGCACCCCGAGCTGGTTGTAAACAGCAGGACGTAAAAACTCATATTCCTAATGCGCTTCGCACATGTCCAGAGAATATTCCCAAAACCAGAATAACATCGGCATCTCACTCACGTCTTCATCTGAAAATGCTACATTCAGAATAAGGCCTAATTCAGATTATCCAAACGGATTATGCTGTTTACGTGACCCATATTACATTCAGAATAACATCGGAGGTAATCGTGGCATAATAGTGTGCATGCAAACACAGTCAGTGACCACACCTCACAGGATGTGACCGCTAGTTAGCCTCACTTATGGATGAAAGAGCCTTTTGGCAAAAACCTGATTTCTGGTGTATGCGATAGCGGCTTTCAGCGGAGCTGCAGGCGGAAGTTAAAAGCCAACTGGCCCTGTTAGCCTGGCCCCCTTGTGTCACAGGAAAACCTTTGAGAAGAAGCCAGCAACAGCAGCGCTCCAGGTTCAAGGCCTTCTCTGTCTCTCTCCTGCTCTTTTTTTTTTGTATCCTTCTTTTTCTCTTGATCTCCTTCAAATATTTGCTTCAAGAGTCAAGACGTGAAAAATCCCCTGAAGGTTTGGGGCCGACGCTGACGGCCCGATGCTCTGCTCACACCAAACCAGGCGTAGATGCAACCACACGCCCCCGCAGGGCTTCGTCTGGGCAGTGGCACAGTGACAGTTTGAAGGCGTCGCAAACAAAAACTCTTCCAGATGTCCGCATTCGCTTCCTCCTCTGTCCTTTCATCGTGTCCTCTCTAACCTTTGTTCAGTGCTGCCCTCTTCACTGCAGCCCGCAGCACATCACCAGAAATCATATTACTGTTCTCATATTATCCGCATATTAGCGGTATCCTTGGCCGAAACCATTTTAATGATAGGTGCGGTGCTCTCGAACTGCATGACTTATAGCTCGAGTAAAAACACAAAATCGTCAGAACCTGCTTCAAGAGAAACAGCGGAGATGTCCAATTAATGATTTTCAAAATCAAATCAGTGCAGGATAAGATGACAAGAAACATCAATGTTTGGAAAATGGAGAAGCTGGAGTGATCGTCACTGGCATGAAGCAGCTGAAATGTTGTATCTGACGTCGGTGCCGCCTGGGCCAGAGGTTAAAGCGTTTGAGGTGGTTGGCGTGAGAGCCAGAAAAGCAGCACGAGCCTCATTCACACCGAGGTAAAGAGTGTAAACAGAGACGACCGCAGTGCAGCGTCTCCTCTTCTACTCCTACAGTCTCACACAGCGGGATGACGCACTGTCAAAAAGACAAAAAGTATTCTGAGGCTTTGTTCACACTGAAAGCCTTAGGGCTCAATTTGTAATCATTGCTGTTGTTTTTGTTTGGCTGTTTTTTGGGGGCCAATATCAGACCCTGAACCGACCTACATGCAAGTTCTTTTTTGTATTTTGTCAAGTTGTGTCTAAAGTCATCACATTTGTGACTCGAGCCCAAGTCATGTGACTCGAGTCCACACCTCTGCAGCCCTGCCTACTCCGATTAACTTAGAAAGCCCCCATGACGTAGCCCTGTAACTAACTAAGATAATACAAATATTTAAAAATAGTTCTGTTTCTCCTTCTGACCTGAAACGTGGGCTTTTCTTCTGGGCTCGCATCTCCACCTCAGCCTAGCAAACTGTTGGCTGGTTGCTGTTTGTGCACAAAAATAACAGGTTTGAAAGAGTTTTGCCTGCAGTGTGAACGTAACCTGAGTGGAAATGATGGGATGATTGCGTGCATGTCACGTGGTATGAGGTGGTGTGTAATTCTTCTATGAAGCCTCGCCAGACAAATGCATTGATACGCACACAAACAACGCAGCATTACTGGTAAGGGGCAACACCGAGTGCTGCCTGGGACATCATTGATGAAACCGGGAGTCATTATCAGTCTTACACCACATCCTGCAGAGCGTCGGAGAGACGGGTTTCAGTACATCGTGCGGGATGTGTGACCGCTCTTCCAAACGTTGGTTTTTGCTGTGTTTATTTATCTACCCAGCCCACTCAGAGCTGACCCCTGGGGGAGCCATGGGGGCAGGAGAGTGTGTGTCCGTTTGGATGCATGCACACAGGTTTTTTACCCCTCTACTCTCACACACACACACACACACACACACACACCCACACCACCAGCCTTCAAACTCAACATTTGGCCACAGTATCTAAAAATATCACCCCAGAAAAAAAAGGTGGAAAAATACCAGCCTTGTGTGGTTGCAGGAATGGAGAGAGACAGAGAGAGATGAAGGAGTAATGGACCAAACCTTCTCGCTCACCTCTTGATTTTTACCGCACCCCGACTACTGAAAGGCAGGTTTGTTCTGTAGTGTTTGCTGTCCAACCGCTGGCTCCAAATACACACACACACACACACACACACACACACACACACACACACACACACACACACACACACACACACACACACATGTTGTGTATTCATGCAAGTCGATGCTCACATCTGCTACATAACATCTGTCTGTCAAAGGGCAGATTTGGTTGTGTTGCTTATATATTCACTGTCTGCTTCATTACATTCACATTGTGTGCCACAAGTAGAAATTACCGGATGACATAAGATCCTCTTGAGGCAGCCGCTTTAAAGCTGCACTAATCGATATTTTTGATATATAGTTGAATGAGTCAAAGAAAATGTTCTGATATCCATGAATTCATTCACTCGTTGGTTCATTCAAGGTTTACTCTAAACTACTTCACCATAACAGTCCTGCTTGATATCTGGCTGCTCTGCTCATGTCCTCGCCCCCCCCCCCCCCACCCACCCACCCCCACCCCACTCCCCTCCACAGTGAAATAAAGTTCGCCCACTCACGAGAGAAATGGGAAAGACAGGGATGGTATAACTCCATTGCTTGGGAATTTTAAACAGGGGAAAGTTGGCCCCACTCATCATCTCAGCTCCACTAAATTCAGCCATGAATATTTCCAGACCGTGGAAAAATCACCCTCTTCTCAATGCAGCAGAACCAAAGCATGAGACAGAATTATAGGTGGATATATCCTGCCTCCATATATCAGAGCAGGTTGAGCTTTGAGCTGTTGTAGTGACACTGGAGGTGATTTTATTTTTCATTTTAATAATCGCTGAGTGAAGAAATCCCTTGGGTCAGATTACAGACACAAAACTTTGTCTTGAATGGTGAACTTATTGAACTTTGACCACGATCAGATGCACAAACAGTGCTTTCGATGACTTATGAGTGGTCAAATACTGGCAAACACACACACACACACACACACACACACACACACACACACACACACACACACACACACACACACACACACACACACACACACAGCTAGGGAGAAAGACAGAGCCTATTCCAATGGACTTTCCTGCTGTCAGAATGTCTGGTATGCATTAGCCACAGACTCCAGTGGGATAGCTGGATCCACAGTATGCGTGTGCATGCGGGTATATGCATGCGAGCAGATATACACACACACACACACACACACACACACTCACAAAAACACAGTGAGCAAAGAAAGTCACTCCCACAAGGGTCAAACACTCAATTTCTCAATTAAGTGTGGTTGAGAAGATGCCTCATCTACGTTTTGGTGCTGAATGCGACGAGATCTAAGATTCTGTTAGAAAATGTTGTACATTCACATCTGGTTACATTGGCCAGAAATGAAGCTATCAATATGTGTACACATATGTAAGTAAGGCAACATACGCATGAAAAGTAACCACAGCATGCAAACTTGGAACTCCTTCTGTAAACGCTCTCTGTGATCTCTATCTCGCTCACCCTCTTTATTTTCTTTCCTGGCTTTTTAAAAACTCCTTTTAAAACTCTCTCTCTCTCTCTCTCTCTCGCTCTCTCTTTTAATTCTGTTTTCTTTGGCACAAAGAACGAATGAATGACAAACAGGGACAGCCAGGTTTGAGTGTGTTTACAGTGTGTCTGTGCTGCTCGCTCTGTGAATATGAGAATGGTTTCAAGGTGCGCTCTGGAAAGCGACTGCTGTTAATCATAAGTTTTTGTTTGTTTTGCTCTTGCTTTAAAAAAATTGTGATGTTTGTACTTTCTATTCAGTCCTGTTGACTGAGAAAAAAAACCCAGTCCTGTCATCGTGACCTCATGTTTGTTTTTACTTTCATACACTCTAAGAAAAGAAATTGGATTTACAGTATCATAACAGTGTAGAATGTAATCTCAGTAGTTTTATTTTGAAAGTGGAAGTGGGGGAGTGAGGCGGGAGGATGTGGAAGTGATGGGGGCGCCCCCCCCACACTGTTATTTCTTTCTTTTTCAAACATTGCTTGGCAGAGTCTGGTCAGTGTGACCTGTAGAGTTTGAGTTGAGCCTCTCTGCCAAAACCATCATTAATTACTGTTTTGATCTGAGCACACATGATCCTTCATTATATCCTTTCAGCAGCAAAGAAAACTCAGCGTGATGACAGAAGCCTTGAGACTGAAGTCATGAACACGAGCCACATCAGGGTTTTTACTGGCAAATATCTGTTGAATTTCTACAATTTCAAGAATAACTCTTTGGTTCCTATTTGAGTCAGTCTTTGCCCACCAAGTGTTGCTACTCTATTTCCTTGTTAAAGGAATTAGTGGTCCTTTTTCATTGACGCTTTAAAAAAAAAGACCCGCACAGTGCGAGGGAGCGCTGGAGAAAGGCGTGCATGCTGGGATCAAAGAGGACAAAGCAGAGAGAGGCCACATGGCTCCCACAAGAGCGGCACTTATCCAATGTCAGAATCAGCCTGGACTGGAGAACCAAACCCGACAGCAGCCCAGTCACCAGGAAAACATGTTGGCATTGTAAGTTTCTGCAAAAACATGGATGCGTTCAAAGTCGACGTCTTTGCATTCGGTCAGATCATGTGACGTAGTACAGCGAGTGGCGCGCAGCAAGTGACTTAGTGTACTGAGCACCTGTGAGTGAACGTTACCTGGTGTAACATGTGAGGACTTTAACTCAGGAGGCCGCTGTTCGTGTCCCGCATGAAACCAAAAGTTAACGTTGACGTTACGCTCGTTACGTATGGTTACGTATAACAGGGCGGTTGTTATTTATTGATAACTAGTAACATTGTTGCTCCTGTGATGTTGTGATTTGAACACAAACCATGATGTGGAAGGACAAAGAGGGACAGAGAGAGACTCAATAAACTGGTTAAGACTGTGGGATCAATATAGTTTTTATCTATCTAGCAAATTGTTTCTAATTGTTTCACAACGTTAACCACTGTGCATTCATGCGAGCATGATACAAGGCTGATATGAAACACATTATTGGATCAGAAACGTCGACTTTCAACGGTTAAGTGAAATGTACAGTGCCAACATTGTTTCTGGCCACTGGGTTGCCAACAAACTATTTTTTACAGTGTTCACAAACCCTTGAATGTGATCTCACTGCAGACCGAAGTCACACACACAGTAGAATGGGAGATGCAGTTTGCCCTCCCCCGTGTTGCAGCACTGACCTGGGTTGACCTGTGACGTGACGGCTCCTAACAGGTAGAGGAGGATGAGCAGGAGGAAGTGAACGTCCCACAGGTGCTTCATCCCGAAACACTTGCACGGAGACAGACTTCCAATCTGAAAGACAAGATGGACACAGCAGGTCACGCAAACGTGCGATACACAGATGGACATATAGTTTGACCACAAGGCTAAAATAGCTCAGTATGTTAGCATGAGGACAACATTTTATTTTATATTTACTCCTCTGTATTCATGGGAACCAAGCATTTGCTTGCATATACAAGGGGAAAATAATAGTTTAATTGGAAGCGTGTTTTTTTTATTTCACTCATTAAAAGACACAATAATTGCCACCAAACTGAAATTTCCATTTATTTGGTGCTTTAACACTCTATGAGAGAAGGCCTATTAAATTCCAACAGTACTGATATTTCTATATCAACCATGCAAGAGAGAAGAGCTTCAGTTCATATGCAATTAAAATCATTTTTTCTAACTTTATAATTTCAAAAATACACACTAATTGTAGGAAGAACTGATGCATGAAGAAATGATGGTGGAAGGGGAGAAAGAGACGTCGAGGCGCTGAGTCACAGACATGACTTCAGCTGCACCGACGCAGCGCCAACCAGCCGCCTCCGACTGACCACTGAGTCCGACAGCCCAGCAACGCAGCCGGTTTAAACTCGTTTCCGTGCACATTTTATTTGTGATGTAGAGTTTAAAAAAAGAAACCCAGAAAAACAAGGAAATGCATTCCGCCTTAGTGACTTCACATGCAACTATTCTTATTAAATGTTGACAAAAGGGACAAGGATGTGTTCAGTTTTCACACACATTACAGCAAAAGTATCCAGTAGTTTGCTTCACTTAAACAGCTTAGTGTAACCAGTGATATATATAGATATATATATATACTTTGAATATCATATAGAGAACCTCTAAGTTTAGTTTATGTTTTCCAAATGCTATGTGGTTTTTTTTTAGCTGCTTTGTATCTTTATTGTGGTGCAGGTGACGTGCGTTGTGCTACAACTCCAATGTAAATCCTAAAAGCCATCAACAAAGCAGAGTTATCTAAACCCAAATACACATGACACAAAACAAAACGACCAGAGCACTGTGGGAATATTCCCAGAGAGACATATCAGTGTGTGTATCTGTGTGTATCAGACATTTCCCGGTCTTCGTCAGCGGCCAAAAGCAACATTTTCCTGACGTTTCCCCATTGAAATAACAGAAGGATCAGCAGCACGCCGCTCGGCGGTCTGGTCAATGGGACAAGACCGGAGTACAGTACAGGCCTTCATTCACACGCTGTTCAATCTCATGTCAGACACTGTACAGTGTTATTCCTGAAATATATCATCTCTATGCGTCTCCCTTGTTGCTTGTGTCCAACAGGGGGTCTCCACCAGCAGTGATTGTGTCTGCTCCAGTTAACCTCTGACATATATGAAGTGCAGGTTCACATGTGCTGCCTGTGGGAAACAAACCCAGACCTGTTGATTTTGAGCTCGTTGAGCTCTATTTTTGACCAGCAGGCTTGATTTTGTAAAGATACCGGTTATTGAAGAGCAATTTCCTCTGTTTTCCATATTGCCTGGCTACAATGATTGGACATGTGCATTTGGAAATATGAAAAACAAAATCTATGTTGTTGTTTTCTCCGAAAGATAAACGCTGCGTATCCAAATTGAGTCTCTGGAATTCAGAGCCAAATGCTCAAGCGGACCTTTGAAGTAATCCTGTAGTCAAGTCGACCTCGAACTAATCTCGTGTGAGCAGCGTTGACGGTCCACCCGCTGAATTCCGTGACACTGATTACGCTCTGACTTGCCTCTTTCTTTGTGCCTTAACGCAAAATCTTATTGCTTTTCTCACTCCCATTTCCTGCAGCTTCAGATTACAGCCACTTCCCACTGAGACGCCTCTTTGCTGAGCTTCACTCCTCTTGGCTTTTCCTTTGCTAATGAAACACAAACACCTGATGGCTTGTGTGCATATGGAAGTCAAAAAAATGTGTTTACCATGTGCCGGAGAACATTTATGTAAAGGCTGCTTGTGCTGCATCAGGGAGGAGGACTGACCTTTGGTTCTACATTTGGAGTCTCTCAAAGGACCATAATGGTGTGTTTGCCTGTTTCAGCCCGTTTACTGCAAATCACATACGCTATGCATGACTGCTCACTGTTTTTAAAACATGCCATGAACTGGGGATGTGGGTCAGTCTCTGAGTCTAAATCCCAAAACTATTGGATTGATTATCTTAAACTAACCTAGACATGCATGGTTCCCAGAGGATGAATTCTCCTGACTTTTCATGAAGGAATTTCCACTCCTCTCACAAGTCCAAACCAAAGTGCAGACATATCTCTTAAAGCAATGCTCACGTGCACTAACATGCATTAAAAGCGTGTGCGGCCGGGCCATGGTCATGATTTAGTGATTGTTAAAATCTGGAAAGTTGATTTCCAGTGTATCAGTTGTATTGCCTCCTCCTCTGGATCCAGCTGTGTTTTCAATACCTGTATGAAGGGAACAGCTGTTATTCCACCACTGGCCTCTGTTATAGTAGCATCAGATCAGTCCGATCAGCCAGCAGCGCTGGAGTAACAGGCACAGGATCACAGTTCTGGAAACGTCTCTCCGTTCTCGTCTTACAGGGACACAGCAGGAAAAACGAGATGTCCTATCTCGGTTTCAAAAAAGTATCCACTCCGGGATTTTATGCATTTCACTTCCAACGACATATTTCAAGCGTTTAAGGGGAAAACTGTAAGAAGCGTTGTTTGTTATGCTCATCAAACTTGAGTTTATCTGCACATAAGTTCTCTCGTTTCGTAAAAAACTTCATACCAATAATAAACAACAAATCAAACTGGCCTTTGTGTTTGTAATTTTGTGTGGTTTCAACATGTTTTATTTATGTTTTTACTGTTTTATGTTTTTTATTTCATTCTTTTCTAATCTTTTATTCATATTTTATTCTTGTAAAGCACTGTGTGAATTTTCTATGAGAGGTGCTATAACTAAATAAACTTATTATTATTTCAACAGCTACACTTTGCAGTAACAGAGATTTTTCTGACCTGAAAACACCAGCAGTAACTGTAAAAGAGAGATTTGAGATAGAGAACCGCAACGAGGACCAGCTGCACAAACCCCTTTAATGTATTCTCATCGCTCCTGAGAGACGAAGCAGGAAAAAGACAGGAGACCGAGGTCACATACAGTAGACTTCACCACCTGTATGTCAGACCAAAGCATAGATATAAAGTAGGTTCGACTTCTGGGCCTTTTTAATAAGCACGCAGGAGCACATGCTCTGGACCAGAGAAATAAATCCTTCCATGTGCTGATTAAATAATGTGTTCATCAAGACCAGCAGACATTAACAGGCAACGTTTGGTTTGGATTTCACTGATTGAGGTAAGGTCTGTAACCATGGTGCCGGCAGGTAAACTGAGTCCTTCTACATTTAGACGAGGCTGCGAATATTAAAATACTGAGAATAATGTGAATATGTTCACTGATAATAGAACAGTTGTATTTTTGTCTGACGTGTCTAATGAGGGATTTTCGGCATCAAAAAAGTATTGTTGAAGTATTGTTAGCACTGATAAAAGTACAGACAATTATTATAATGAACTAAATAACATAAGAAATGTTGTATTTAGCCACACTAGCAGAGTGGCTCGAGGGATGGCCATGTTTGTTCGTCATTCCGTCCACCACTTTGGTTCTTAGTAGCAATAAGTAATAAGCAAACGTTAGCATGCTAACACAGTAAACTAGACACGAATGGGCTGTTAGCCGTCCTAAAAACACACTTCTAATTGATTAACATGCAATTAATATGCTCTCCTCAAAGCTGCCAGACTTCAGTCAGACAACAGTATTTTTACCTCACTGATGATCGTAACATCCATTCAAACTCGACAGAAACAAAATAAAACTCATCAACCGTTTTGCTGGTCTTTCCACTGTTCCAACAATCACAAACTCTCGTTTGGTCGAAATAAACCCTTAACTTACCAAGTCAGATGTGAAAAGAAACATCGCTCCATAGTCTTGTTCTAAATTCAGGCCGACTCTGATCTCATATCTTTCAAACAGCTAGCCTTCATGAAAGTCTCTGCCTCAACACAGCTCACTCCAGGGTCACATTTATCAAAATAAACCAGAGTCAGGTCCACTGACACTTCGAAAAGCTTTCAGAAAAGGAACAAAAAAATAAACCTGGGCTGAAAGTAATCAAAACAATGTCCTTTAAAGTAGAGACGCATGTTTGACACATTTCAGAGGTCCATGGGAGCATTTTGTCATGAAACACAAGTCAAAGTGTTCCACGTTGTTCTGTGAGAGCAGATCCACGGAGATGAGAAGACGCAGAGAAGAAGGAGAAAATAAAAGAATAAAAACATCGTGACTTCGCCAGTCTGTTGGTTCAGTGAAGGACGGAGACGTAACGTTGAGTTTCATATCAGGTCAGACCTTTGCTGTGCTGTACCTGAGACTATATGTTGTAAATAAAAGTATAAAAGTTCCTTGGAGTAACTTAATACAAACTTAATATGCTGTACAGTTAAAGTTGATAATTTAGAGGCTGAAGAAAACAGTGAAATCCATTTGAGCATATTAATAATAACAGCTAGACCTACTTTCCTGCAGATACAAATCATTTCATACAGAAAGTTATAGCGTGACAGCCGTTCACAGAACCATTACTTTCTCCCAGAGGATCACATGCAAAAACAAAACCATATGTGGTAAATGATACTGAAAGTGGTGGCAAATTACCGGTGGGAGTTATGGCATGCCATTTTACATTAAAAACAATATCTACCATGTTAGTTATTCACTTAGGCTAATATCTGTCTGTAGATGTATCCACAGATATGTTTAAGTGCTCAATCACAGCACCATTCAGACTGGACGGACATTAAGTATCACAGAAAGAAGGACCTTTGTTTGAGTTCAGCTGATCTCCAGCTGAACACCAAATGTCGATAGGCAGCAAGCAGCGTTTATTGTGTCGACTTGGAGCAGAATGTTACTGAATAGACTATTGACTTAAAGTTCTACTTCTGGGGGGGCAAAAAAAAAAAAAGTCGGCACCCCATAAATATCAGCTCCCTCTTGGCTAGTTCAGGAAGTGGTGAAGGGCAGATCCTCAACTCAGAAACCCACGAGCCCACAGAGCTCACCAAGAACAACACAGAGACACCTGTAGTCTGCTGTTCTGCACCTACATGTTTGAATCGGAAGGACAGATGTAACGCATTGGAATTCTAAATTAATATTATTCACACGAAAGGTCATAAATAACTACACACAGACATCAACCCAGTCACCAGAAAACAATTTGGCAACAATTTCGGATACGTTGAATGTTAATGTTTGAACCGATAATAGTTTTCATCAAACTTTCAGAAATGCAAAATTGGTTAAGTTTCGGCAGAATTTTTTTTTGGATACGGTTAGAAAAAAGATCAAATAATAACGCAGCAACGTAGCGCCACAACGTAGCGCCACAACGTAGCGCCACAACGTAGCGCCACAGCGTAGCGCCACAGCGTAGCGCCACAACGTAGCGCCACAACGTAGCGCAACAACGTAGCGCAACAACGTAGCGCAACAACGTAGCGCAACAACGTAGCGCAACAACGTAGCGCAACAACGTAGCGCAACAACGTAGCGCAACAATGTAATGCAACAACCGTCCCAACGTAACTAACATTATAACAACTGCCCACAGCAGACTATCTCAGGTAACTTTACGTAACAAAGTATAACATACGCATAACAAACGCTGAGTTTTGGTTTCACACGGGACACGAACAACGGTCTCCCGGGTGAAACTCCAGTGTTCCTTTGACCCATCTACCACCCCTTCAACTTAACCGTATTGTCTAGCTAGTTACAGTCATCACTTTCAATAGCGGTCGCTTGATATACTACATCACTTGCTCTGACCGGATGGAAAAACGTCAACATTCAACATGCAGAAATGTACAATACCAACATTATTTCCTGGCGAATGGGCTGCAGAAATCCAACTCTTCGCTTTCTAAAACACCCCAGAAACGCTCTCATGCATTGGGTGAGAGCTTGCTGCTCCGGGTTTATATTATGTTTTCCCAGGCTTTTTTGTTTGTATAAATAAATCAGATTTTCCTTGGAGGGTCGAGCCCGGTGCACAGAGTAACGTTGGTTTACCACCAGGTCCAGCAGCCTGGGAAAGCCTGTAAAATCAACACGCAGGTAGGTTTACCTGGCTCTGTTCCCAGCCTCTGTCTCAATCACACACACAGACACACAGCAGCGTCAACACTTGGGGCTTTACATGAGCCTCTGCAGAAGAGGGAGCAGCCAGTGGCGGGTCAGGAACAACTGAAGGCTTCACAACCGGACACCAAGGAGTCTGAGAGGTGGACGACTCAAAGGTCTGAGGCTACTTAGAAGATTACATCTCCTCATTCATAATCACAAGGGTCAAACACAGGTCATCATTTCTGTTAAACAGTATGACTTCAAGTGGGAAATGTCATTACAATACTTTCACGTCATTCTGTCAAACTGTCACGAACCCTTTGCCCTTCTGGGGTCATTCACCTGACGACAACCGTGACTTTATTTTCCTGAGCCCAGGATATTAGCACAGCAACACACACAGGATAACAATTACATTCTGGTTATTCCAACCCAATATTTGGCTCTTACAATAACTACATGACAATTCCCAACATTTGGGGAAATGCGTTGGATGCTGTAATGGTATAAAGGTATGCCACGTGATCGCTTACACGTTTTCTTAACAGGGACACACAGATGAAAGTTAGTTTCAGCTCTATCTGGTGCCATGTATTTATTGCGTGGGGGGCGTCCCGGGGGGGCCTGGTGGTAAAGCCCCATGCCGTATAACCGCAACATCCCCGGTTGAGTTGCAGATGGGGAAACTTGGGGCCCAAAAATGACGGAAAAAATATATTGCCCCAGTTAAATAACCAATAAATGATGGCAAACATTCAGGCTGTACGAGCTGCTAAAGACATGGCAGGTTCTTATTTGCACAAAGTTAAATTATATCAGCAACAAATGTCTCAGTTCAGATCTACGGATAAAGCCAGACATCGTGCTTTAAACTGCACATACAGTATATATCAGGGTGTGTGTGTGTGTTTACGTGCACTTTTGGTGCTGGGCCTGATTGCTGCACAGTGTGCCCGTATGCGGCACACAGTAACCATCCACATGTGCTTTCTATTACATCCTCTTGTTTCTCCCTGATGGCCGTAACACAGATATTTAATTTTTATGGGAAAGCATGAAATCTGAATCACGGTTCCCAATCAGTCCCAGGTGGAGCCGTGTAAACACACCGCAGTAAAATCGGAGAGGGAGGCGCACGCACACACGCACGCACACACACACACACACACACACACACACACACACACACACACACACACACACACACACACACACACACACACACACACACACACACACACACACACACACGTAATTAAATGACTGCAAGAAAGAAGCGGACAGAAAAACAATCCTCTATTGTCTCAGTAAGATGTGACACCTGCTTAATTGTAGGATATCTTGAACCACATATGCACATGTAATGATATACAAGGCACATGTATAGTGTAGCTCCATGATAGAGTGGATAAAAACAAGACTGCTGTGTCAGCAATAGTTTTACAGTAACATGAAACTACTTCTTCTCCGGCTGGGCTGCAGCGCTTTAAATCCATCTGGTGAATCCTGTAATGAAGCAGAGGTAAAAGTTTGAGGTTTGTCTTTAACGGCGTAGTTGCTTTTGTTGAGGTTAGACTCACGACTGAGGCAGGAGCACAGCTGCTGCAGCTCCTCACTGAGGGCCTATAATTGCACGAGGACATGAACTGTTCACACCAGTGTGCAGGTGCTCGTAAAGGCTACCAACTGATGCGTAGTGGCCACAAGGGAGGAAGAAAGTGAGAATCTGCAGGAGAGGCTGTGTTTTTTTTTATCTGTCAGCATCGACTCGTAACCGTTCGTTGTGAATATCGAGCAATGACAAAGGGCCGTGTTTGTTATGTAAGAAGAGTAGCCTCAAATCTCTGACTGGAAATCCATTTTGATTGAATATCCAGACCCTGAACTTTACGGCTACACTGTCAGATTGGAAAAACACCAGTCAACGCCAAGAAGCTCCTTTTTTTCCATTTCCCCGTTAAAGCAGAGGTCCATCATCTGGACGATGCTTGAATCAAAAGCATTCATTTGTCCTCAAGATTCTGAGTAAATAGTAAAGAGCACCTCTATTCTTAAACTACGCATATTATGAACAAATACCTGCAATGTGCTCACCACTTTATCAAAGTGAAGGAGCTTTACCGTTGTACAAGATCATATAGCTTTCTGCTCTATTCTGCATTACAATGTATGATCAGTTAAATGTGTTTAAAGTATTTGTAAGTTGTATTTTACTGTGTGTGAGGTGCAGCTAGTTTGTATTTGTGTCCAGTGGTTCACAAACTAAGGGTCAGGCCCCCTCTAAAAGGTCAGAATATAAATCTGAGGGGTCGTGAGATGAATAATGAAGCAGGAAAGAAAGAAAAACAGATTTTGGATGCATTTTCTTTGTTGTGACTATTGTAGGCTATAGTTTTAACAGTTATTGAAATTAAGCTATCAGAGAAGTTTAGAGGGGAAAAGCATATTCGGTATATATACAGATAAAACAGATGGACCCCAGGCAGTCACTGCTTTTCTTTATTGCTAGTCCCACGAGCCAAAAAAAGTTGGAAAGCAATGGTTTAGCATTTTAAAATGCATTGTTTATGATGTGTTTTTAATCCTAGCTGACAGATAAATGTGGAGGAGTGCAGTAAAAAGTACAATAGTTGAGGTGAAAGTAGCGAAAGTGTGTTCTACTTAAAGGTTCTGGATGGGATATTCAGAGCGTTAATATATCAGGGAAGCAGAGAATAAAGTCGCTCTCCCTCGCATCTGCCTGTTAGTGCATGTGAGCGCGCCCCACTGGCAAACCACATTTCAGCAACATCCTGGGTTTCATTCCAACCTTGGGTCCTTTGTTGCATCTCATACGCCGATCGCTGCCTCCATTTCCTGTCTGTCTGTGTCTCTACTCTGTCAAATAAAAGGCAAAAATTCCCCCATAAAATCTTTAGAAAAAGCCAATGTTGTGCATATCAAGCCTGAAACGTCAGCAGTAGCATGTCATTCACTGCCCAGGCTGCCATTTGTGTGACAGTGGCAGTCTGCAGCACGTCATGAGGTCCTTTAGATGTTGAAATATTGTCTCAGATCTTAACCCCAACAGCCTGTAATTATGGAGGACGGGGGGGGGAACAGAGAGACAAACAGAAAAACAAAAAGAGACTGCCACTTGTAAACAGGAGAAAGAGAGAATGACAAAGGCCACATGTGCAAACACTGAGGAGGAGTTCTGTGTGTTAATGTGTACGTGCATCCATCTTCCAGCTTCTCTACAATTATTTGGTTTCTGTGATTCGAACGGCCTTCTCTGGATCAAAGCAGCAACCTCATATTAAAGGGGACATATCATGAAAAACTCACTTTTCGAAGACAACCCAGTCAGCTTTTTTTTTTGTGGTCTGTCTAGATCAGAAAACATGTGATTCAACAAGCCAATCACAATGTCACATGCAGGCTCATTAGAAAATACCACTCACCTTTGCAAAGGTGAGCCGTATTTATCTCGCAAGCCAATCAGAGCAGACTGGGCTGTTAAAGGAGCCTCTTCTGTCAGACTAAGCAAAGAAAACAACCAAAATACACATTGAGGTGTTTGATTTACTATATTTTCTATGCGTCTGTAGATTCATCCGAAATTCACCAAAAGTTAACGATAGATAATTCCTCATTTGCATATTTAAGTCAAAAACAAAAAAAGTATTTCAAGCTCAGACATAAGAGGGACCAATGCAGTCTGCTTTAGGCTGTACGCGAGTAACCTAATCCCCCTCAAATGACGGCGATGAGTGGGGTGCCGGTTTGGGCAGGGTCGAAGTTCAAGCACGTGCGGGATACAAAGTCAACAGCGCAGTAATTAAGGGATGATGTTCCCTGAAACGCCGCTATTTATACCAAAATTACAGCATGCACCTCAGCTAGCGAGCGTGCAGCTGGTTTTCTCTTGCCAGAGGCATTGATTTCGAAAAACACTTCCAATCAAAGAACGTCTGCGTTGAGTTACAGCTGAGCTAAGAAAGCACCGGGCGCTGTGTTTTGAATGTGGGGCTGAAATTACAGCCTCTGCTGTGGTGTGTGTGTGTGTGATTAAGGCCTTTACGTGGGGATGTCAGTCAGCCTCCGAACTGTGGCAGGGAAGGGTCACTAATTGAAATGACATGTCAGAGAGATGCAGTGATAACGCACTCCGAACGGGGTCCCTCTGTGCTGTGTATGTGTGTATGTGTGTGCATCAAATATCAAGTTACAGCCAGATCATGGAGCGATGGCGTGGGATCAGATCCCCCTCGAACGTTGTCTCCCTCTCTGCTTTCCAACTGTCTGGACAACACTGACTGTGAGTACGTTATCCACCACAGGCATTTCATATATGTCCCTGTCAGAAGCAATAACTCCTCCATCGTCCATTGACAAAGAGCTTCTTTCGCCTGTTAAAGATGGTTTCCTATTTACGCATCAAAGCCCAGAGAGCACGAACCAAAACGAAAAAATACACGCCCGGATACTCTATCGCAAAAAACATTTGTATTTGATTACAATTATGTAAAATTGGGAAAAGAATCTTACTGGAGCGGCTGGAAACAAGTGTTAAATGACAAACAATTAATGTGAAAATGTATTAATTTCCCGTCAATTGACTAATCAGCAATTACAACAACACAAACAAAAACAAAGAGCAGACATAAACCTGTCCAATTACTGCGATGTCACACACACACACACACACACACACACACACACACACACACACACACACACACACACACACACACACACACACACCTGACCTCAGGATTACCTTGACCTCTCTTTAACAATTACTCCATTGATCGGCGCCGCCTCTCCCGAGTCCGATAAATGTCAGAGCTCTGAGCTCATTCGTATTCTTCACTCTTCGGTGTCGAGTTGAGTTACCAAATAACTTCAACGAGGTAGAAAAGAGGCCTCTGTGTTGAACATCCATCGCTCACATACCACAGGAGGACACCTACACACCACCTACGTAACACCTACACTATAGGAAACACACACACACGCACGCACACACACACTACCTCCACGGCACAAAAGCAGGACATGCACTGCAGGGAGGGAAATCTTTTTCAGGGCTGTAACTTGAGTATTCGACATTTCATCAGCTGACCGCAGCGAACAATAAATGAGTCAGTTTTCCAAAACACAAGTCCCGAATACCCCGCCACAATAAAGCAAACAAAAAAAATGTGTGGGAGCTTGTTGCAAGGCATTCAAATCATCATTTTAACGTTAGTTACACTTCGTCTGTCGCTTGTAAAAAAAGAAGAGCTTGAGCCGTTCTGCACAACAGAGAGACATTTGTGTGATGCAGCAAACACTCCAACTTCCAGACAGAATTACACTGAAATACTTAAACTTGTCTGTTATTTGAATTAACTAAGGAATGTGCTGAATTTCATGCATCCAGAGAATAAAAAGATTTTTCTTTAAAGTTTGCAGCAATAAGCTTCCGTTAACTTTTGATGAGATTTAGAAGGAGAAACTTTCTTCATTCATATTCTTTTCCTCATTCCTGATTATATTTTGAAGTGAAACGGTGTTTGAATAAAGGAATGGGCCTTAATCGCATCCAACCATCATGGCTCCAGTTTGAAACAGCTGGATCTGCAGCAGAGCAGAGAGCAGTTTGAATCTGGCATCGCTCTGCTCTGCTCTGCTGTCCACTCATCTAGTCTGCCATGCAAACAGCAGCTATAGACTTCAACACAAAAGGTACACAGAGTTTAAACGCGCAGCTGAATCTCCCTCTGCGAAATACTCCGAGGGAACGTTAAGGCTCTCTCGTGGGCTTTGAGAGAAGGTTGTCAGAGTTGAAAAGTCCCGAACTTTACAGTCCAAACGATGATGTAAAAGCTGGAAAGAGTTATGGTGAAAAGGATGACTTACTTTGAAGATGTCTTGTCCTTTCAGACCATTTGTTCAGAGATGTTTTTTTTTTTTAGATTATTCCAGTTACAACTCGAGCTGTTCTCTCTCTCTCGCTCTCAGTCCGTCAGATGCTCTCTGGGCTGATGTAAGACACCCCTGCTCATAGGAAAAAAAGAGAGGGAGAGGAGAGAGGGAGAGGAGAGAGAGAGAGGGAGAGAGGGGGAGGCAGAAGAAGAAGAAAAAAACTCCACATTCTGTGGATTCTTGGGAGAGCGCCAAAGTCCCAGAATTCCACATGCCACACATAAGGTTTCAATTAAGGCCGAGTCCAACGCTCAAATCAGAAAGCTTTCTTCCTCCTGAAAGGAGCCTTTCTTTTGACAGCTAGAGGCTGAAACAACCGTAACTCAAGGTGACGGCTGTGCTGCCGTCCTCTCAGCTCATCATGTTTATCACAGATTTAGAGAACTTAAAAGTGTTAAGAGTTACAGTTTCCTATAAATCAAGCATGCATTTTTAGTTTAGAATGTTGTAAATGCATGACTTTATTATTAAAACGTTCTGTAAACTCTATACGGGAGAGTCTTAGGGCCGGGCAAAAGGAAAACAATGAGAGGAGGAAGATGGTTTAGTTAGTAGTTTGATTCATTCTGAAAAGTCTGACGTTTAAAATTTTAACTTTATTAGTGCTGGGGTTAGTCGAAGGTAAAAATCTTCCTCCTCTCATTTACTTCCCTGCCTGGCCCGAAAACTAATCCGGTACGTTAGCGCTGCAGTTTGTCACGGCCTTGATTGTCAAACCAGATCCATGAAAAGCATGAGTCAGGTGTCAGAGAGAGGTTCTCTTCTACCGACGCCAGAAAGTGCTGCGGATGTGGCCTGAGCCGTTTTTACCGGAATACAGAAATTAAACGGTTATTTGGGAGCTTGAAGGTTTCATTTAAAGATACTGTGACCGTCTTTCTTTCATGATGCACAAAATCCAGTGGAAAATAAATGTGTGTCTGCTTTTTGTCGTGGGAACCAGAGAGATGCTAACTTCAAGGTCCACAAAAGTACAACATCCCTGCAAAAGCTGCACTTTGTGTGTCATGCCAATATCATGCTAAAGCATGCTGGCGCTAAGATGGTGAACACGGTACAACATTGAGCCTGCTGGACATCAGCATGTTAGCTTCACTGTTAGCATTTAGCTGAAAGCACAGCTGTGCCAAAGTAGGGCTTCACTGCTGAACACAATGGAGCAGAAGATCTCTGCAGTGCAACTTTCACTAGTTTCTGTACATTAAATATGCACAAAGATCTACATGCGGACTCGGACGCCGTCAAAGTAGGTGTTTTTCCACACTGCAGTTATTTCACATCATAATGCAGTTACGGAGCTGGAGAGTCAGAAAGAAAAATGAGTCAGAAAGGAGCCACAGAGAATATTTCCTGAATAGCTGCAGCAGCGTTGCATGCTCTGGCCCATCTTAAACAGAAACCATGTGCTGGAAACTCTGATTCAAGACACCAGGAGCCATAATGCATAAAGCACAGCCTGCAGACACAGACCAGTTAAACTCACACACCGACATATCGAGCGCCGATTTGTCAGAAAACATGTCGATACTCGTTTCTGATGAAAATGTTTTTAAGAGACCATAAAGCAAATATGTAGCCTGTATGTGCACAGGTGTGTCTGTGTCACACACACACACACACACACACACACACACACACACACACACACACACACACACACACACACACACACACACACACACACACACACACAGAAAAAGAGACAACACATTCAGTAGGTTTTCCAAAGAGGAAATTTCTTTAATAAAGAAATCATAGTATCTATTAAAGCTGAATAATATCTCATCTTCAATGATTACATGATTACAAGCATAAAATAATCAGATATTATAAATACCCCCCCACAGCCCGTACCATGTACCTTGATTACATGCTGGTAAGAAACATCTTTCTGATCATCTCAGTCCTACGTCGTATATAAAAATCACCAGGTAAAATGATTAGATGGTCGTTTCCACCTATAGAGCATCTATCAGTACATATAAAAATAAGTCTCATCAGCAAAATAAATAGATGCACCTGAAGACTGCTTCATCCAGCCGGTGTGACAGGGATTTCGTCCTTCATCTCATGCTGTGTTCCAGTGCTCTTCAAGACAAACATGAACCAGGTATGACGTCAACATACCAGGCAGAGGAAAGAAAAAAAAAACAAAAAAAACACATGGTGCTGAAACGTAAACTTCGTCCGGCTCGTTCATTCATTTTGGAGAGGGCGGCCTCTTTCAGGAACACCTGGACGCGACATTTGTTATTATTGCACAGTGATGACATCACAGTTTCTCCCCAGCAAAACGTTGAGAGACAAACGGGAGGTTGTCAGCCCCACTTCACCCTCGTCTCTCTCGCCTTCGTCGTCTACACTCCGTTCTTCACCAGCTCGTGGACTCCGTTCCCGTCGATCATCAGGGTTGCATGAAACTCTCGTCCCTTCACCAGCTCCTCGAGACCCTTGAAGGAGCAAACGACACCGTCAGGACATTCGCCGACCGTTCTTCAGGAGAAATGACTTATTTTATTTGGGAATTGTTCTACACACACCTAAGAGCAAACCTACGCACATTTGAGTGCTAAACCAATGGTTATTGTTCTACAGTATAACATCATAGGATATAAATCACAATAATATTTTATCATTTGAATCATTATTTTACAAACATTAGAGATCTAACCTTTTTTTTTTTAATGCATTAGTAGTGCACCCTTCTCTGAACACAGTAACGAGTACCAGCGTCCATGCATTCGTGTTTTATCTGTCGGCGGCTCAGTCGATAGTCAGAAAAGTAAATAGTCAGAAAAGTAAAATGAGGCCAGATGCAGTAGAACATCCTGGTGTTTTTAGGATACTGCATTTGACATATTATTTGTATCTGGCATACTAAATAGGACGGTAGCGTGGGTATATTGGAACGTACCCTTTCGATTTCTGTGTGCACACGGTCCTGCAGTCTCGTGCACACGGTCCTGCAGTCTCGTGCACTTTTATGTGGATTGGCGGAGCTTTTTGTAGCTAAATTGGATCGACTGGCTTTCAATTTACGAGGACAGTGGGATTCGTCATTATAAAGAACACAGGCGCGAACATTAACGTTCAACGCGTCATGGATCTGACGTAGGCTTTTCTTACGACCTTCCTCTAGAACAAATTTTTATGAAATTTGGTGAATGAGGCTCATTGTACAAATAATTTCAGGTCGACAGCAGAAGCAGAACAACATCTGGAGTTCCCATTTCGGCCTCGCCCTCCTTACCTCTCCCCCGTAGGACACCAGCGGGGAGATCTCACATTTGATTGGCAGGTCTGTTCCGTCCTTCAGGCTGCGTAGGGAAAGGAACGAATCAGAAGAAGAAGAAGAAGAAGAAGACAAAATGAAACGGAATGAGCGATTGTCTCGTGAGAAGGGCGGCGGGAGGGTAGTTGAGAGAAGCAGCTGTACATCCTTGACACAGCTGTTCTCCTACTGCGGCCGGCTTGTGATTAGAGTTCAAACGGCAGAGGATTAGAGCTTCATCATTCCCAAACATGACCAGTGATTAGCCCCCATGACCCCGTAACAGACTTCCTCTAGAAGAAAACAGAGGAATGACGGGTAATGTGGTTGCATCTCCTGCCAGTGATTCCAAAAATCAAACGGGGGGTAAACTTGCCTCCACATTGCCGTCACTCAACAAGTTTATTTCTAGATAATCATTACAGACAGCGATCACTAATCATCAGGTGCTCCAGATGTTTTTTCTGAGCAGCTGCCCTGTATCATTAGAATAAGGAAAGGAAAAGCTGAATGATCGAGGAAAAAGCACACCCTGTAAGAGCCAGAATAACATTCATCGCTGCCATGAATGTTACTGAAGCACATGCTCATTTATTATTGTGTCTTGAAAAAGAAAAAGAAAAAAAAGCAGGTGGATTTAAACTCAAAGGCTGACGAGCAAGCGATGAACGGCTGGGCTTGTCGTCACGATTTTGCACACAAATCAACAGCTTCATCATCTACTGCGGAGTTGCCACTGTTTGCCAGAACGGTGCCCATTACCCAGCATGCAACACATTATGCGTATTAGTAGCAACGTTCTGACGGGTAAAATGATCCGTCAGCAGGTCATTATGACATGTACATCATCTGACCAGGACGCTAGGAGCGCTGTGTTTTTCTGTCTGATCCTCGCTGTCATTTCCTTCATCACAACTGGCTCTAAAGAGACAAGAACAAAAATGGCTGCCGCCTGGCGTGCGTCCACGCAGAGTCCTCTCCTCAGTGGTAATGAAGGAAAGGGGACCAGAAGTAATGTTATGTCGTGTTAACACGTCTGAGCGAGCGAGGAAAGAAAGCCAGAACCCCATCACCATGCACTCAGTACTGCAGGGGGATAATAATTACTTTCTGCTGCCATCATCTGTGAAACGGCCTGCTGCTCCGTCTCTGGAAACGTTTCACGGGACACACAGGAGCAAGACCAAACATGAGAGGGAAGGGGAAGTGAGAGTGTGAGGCTAAAAGAATATTATGGCTATAACACAAACACACAAACAAAAAAGCCAATGTTTGTACACAAAGTGTGGGGAGTGTTGGGAAGGTGGAAGTGACCACGAAGATGTGTGTGTGTGTGTGTCTTAAAGTGACATGCATGCTGCTGTGTTTTCAGCAGGCTGTCTGTGGTCACCTGGGTATGGCGGGCACCTGTCTGCCGTTCTCGTCGATAAAGTGGCCCCCGGCGTTCAGCACCCAGCGGTGGTGGAGGGACATGAGGGCGTGTCTGGCTGTGGTGGGCGTGTCCTTTGCGTCCTGGCTCTCGGCGTTCTTCAGCGGGGAGAACTCGTCCTCCCGCAGCACCTCGTACACAACAAACGTCCTGTTGGACACACACACACGGCGGCACATCATCACACAGGCGAACACAGCGGAGAGAGGACACGCAGGATTTTACCAAAATACTGCAATTCTTTTTAAAGACAAAATGTGAAGTGTGATTTAAGTTATCTATTCCATCAGTTTCAGCCTTTTGATACTTCCAGCACGTTATTTAAGATAAAGCCGGTGGAGCGGTGGTTGTCCTGCATTTACCTTCACAGGCATAATGTGTGTCAAAACACCATTTCAATCTAAATTAAATATCGTCTGTTCTGGTGTAGACTTAAGAAAACATCTTTGTTCGGTACAGAGCCCTTCAAAAATCACTCCATAATTTTTTCAATATGGTTTTCAAAGAAAATGAGAATAATGATTCATTCCCTAATCGTTTCCTCTAATATCACAAATCGCAATTTGACTAATTTATTCTAAATTGCTCAGTCCCATTTTAAGCTGAAACGATTAGTAAATGTGCAGGAAATGACTAAGAAATGGATGATTTAAGAACTGTGGCCTTTGATTTACGGCTGTTCTTTTTGTAATGATTGTGTATTGGGAACAGAAAGTGGGCCAGTGTGCTTCATGTGATCGAGTGCGGCCACGACGCCAAAATCACCTCACGGACCAGCGCTGTTGCTGGGAGCTGGATCCAAACTAATATGATGCATTAAATCGTATAGAAGCAGATTTAATTTGCATTATTATTGACTTTTTCAACACTTGGCAGGTGAACAGCAGCCATACATAATATACAGCAGCATATATGGCCACACACTATGAGATCCTCTGTACTGACAAAGACCCGAAAAAAAAAGCAGAACTTGTTGCGACGTGAGTCAGCCCATCTGGATTCTTCTAAAGCTGCCGGTCTGCCAGTCCGGGCACAACTGTGATCCGTCTCCTCGGCGACACAGAAAACCATTTCTCATCCTCTTTTACTTTGAAATACAAGGAATAAACCTCGAAGGAAGCCAAACGTGTTTTTCCATCAGTCCACCATTACGGGAATCCTTTCATTAGTACAGTTCTATTAGTGGTGACGAGACTCAAAGCTGATGTCATGCAACACACTGGAGGAGGTGGAACGAGTGAACAGCTCATAAACCTCCGTCTTCCTGCAGAGAGCTTGGCTCAGGCTCAGTCTGCTGGATCAGACCACGGAGTAAAGGCAGGACTGGGGCTGGTGGATAGGGATCGGGACTGGAAAAAGAAGGGGGGGGGTCGGTTCATGCATGGAGGGACCGATCGAGGACAAGTCAAGCCCAGAGACCCGGAGGCCTGCCAGGAGAACATATGCAATCCAGCCACCTCAAAGGGAGCATAAGATATTCATTGTCGTCTCAGTACTTTAAGGCCTTTTAGTTTGAGGCAAGAGGCTGCCTGCTGATGCCCTCACACACTCTGACACACACACACACACACACACACACTGTAACTCACTTGGCGAACTGGAAGATGTCAAAGACGAACTTTTCCATTTTAATCCCGTTTGGTTTGTCTGGCTTGATTAGTTGACCCTCCGTACCCACGTATGGGATCTTCTTCTGGGCCACGTGGTGCTGCAGCTCTGGCTCGTACTTGCTGATGTACGATCAGAGAATGAAGCTGGTTCATCGCAGCACTTTTACTACCAATAATAATAATAATTACAATAATAATAATCGTGGCGATAATAATACAAATCATCATCATTACCATAATCATAGTACCAAAATACTACTAATAATCATGGTGATAAAAAACAAATATTGACAGAAAGCAGCACAAACTGCATGAAAGCCATAAAGAGGTGGCACGGGCGTGTTGTGTCTTACTGTACGACGTCTCTGAGGAAGGAGAAGCTGAAGAAGTGATTGGCCACGTTTCCGGCGTTGAACATCAGTCGTCCGTCAGCGCTGCGCTTCTCAGCGGTGGCCAGAGTGATCTCGCTGTACTCCACCACCCGATAACGCCCGTCCACCTTGCAGACCACACCCACCGCCTCCGTCGGGTTGGTTTTCTCCACCACCTAGAAACGATGACGCAACGTGATTTATTACAGGGTCGGTGATAATCTTCAAAAGCACTTTTGGATATTTTTTGTTGTTGAAGTTCTCGTTTAATCCTGACTGATATCAATGAATCAAATGCTCTGGCAGTCTTGGTTTAGCACTGAATGGTTCAGGGCCAAAATACATCTCTGATCTGCTGCTACTTTATGAACCATCCCGACCCCTCAGGTCGTCTGGGACCGGTCTACTTTCTGTTCCCAGACTCAGAACTAAACATGGAGAAGCAGTGTTCAGCTTTTCTGCTCCAAATATCTGGAACACAGTCCCAGAAAGCTGCAGGTCTGCTGGTTGCTAATGACAGAGTGGAGTCCTGATGAGGGGGTTGGTGAACGGGGGGAGGGGGGGGGGGGGGGGGGGTGGTGAAGCCACATGAACGGTAGTGGAGCTCAGTAATTTATGACGGGAGGGTGGGACGCTGCTCTGATCTGATCCTTCCATCTCTGCTCCACCGCACAACTCTTAATGTCAAACAGGACGATCTGAAGTTCAGTATTTAAATCTATTCTGTGTTAACTGGGAAATACACACCGTATGAAAAACATATATGTGTTTATAGCTATATTTCCCTGCTAATAACGTGCCTTTTCTTGATTAATTAAATGCGTCAGAGAGTACAAGTCACTGTAAAAACAAAGCACAAGACTCAAACGTATCTCAAACAGACGGACCTGCTCTGTGAGGTGCATCACAACTATTTATTCCATGTGCAGTGTGTTGACTGTGAAAGTTATAATTAAGCATGAAATCATAAATATGGTTTATTCACTAGTGGAGAAAGAAAAAGTTTCCAATTGAACCGTTTTCCTTCCCACAATTAAAGTTCCCTCCAGCCAAAGGAAACGCTGCGGAAAAAAAGATCTGCGTTCTTTTCATCACTCTCATGCTATAAGTTTATTAAGCAAGGCACTGGGCGCAACAGTCACATTTCCTAGAAAGCCGTCATGAATTTATTGCTCAAGAAGACGAGGAGACAAAAGTGGACAATGTCGCCACCCGGTGGTGAGTTGCGGAAGGCGCAGCAGTCCAGAGAAGGGCAGTTAAACTGTTGTTACAGCAAACTGACCATCAGTTTTAATTCAAGGCACACACTCGACATCTGTGGTACTTTTGGAACCCCTGGAATAAAATAAAAAAACTAGACTGACTGATCAGACTTTATGGCGTCACTGCTGACAGTTTGTTCACTTGCAGACTTATTAAATATCAATATTTGTACAACTAATACGGGTGTTTCTTTACCCTATTATCCGTTATAATCATTGTGTGCGTGCAGCCGTACAATATTACTGTTACTTCCTGGTCTGGTGAAAGGTAACTGAGCTTATCAGTGTTGCAGGTGAACAATATTGAGGGATCATTGTCCCTTTATGACAGGAATATATGAGCTCATAACCTGCTGCAGCGTCAGCCTTTGTTAATCTCTATCCTCTTAAAATGTAGCATTTGGCATGTAAGAACGAGTTCTTATAACTAAGTAGAACTAAACTAAAGACCATTATCATCACAAAAATAAACATATGTAAAGTTAACACTTTAGGCAACTTCATGATTCATGTGCTGTGATGAAGATGGCTGATTCTTAAAAAGAAACACCATGAAAGCACATCTTTAAGATCTTTAAAAATGAAACGCCAAAATGAATCTCAGGGATAGTTTGGGTATTTTGAAGTGTGGTTGTACGAGGTACTTATTCACAGTCAGTGTACCACCAACAGTAGATGGAGTTTGGAGAAGCAGAGAGAAGCACCAGCAAAGCAATGTACTGTAGCAAGACGTATTTTAGACACCTAACAAAGTCAACATCAGGAAGTGAAGCCGTCGATGCTCTCTTCAAAGCCACAAGACTCCTCTGACAAAAACAGTAATTTTACGTCGTAGAACACGGGAGTTACCGACGGTAAAAATGACTGTTTCTGTCAATGAAGTCTGGTGGCTTTGAAGAGAGTATAGACGGATATAAGATATGGAACCCTCGCCAGAAAGGGCTGTAGAAAGGTGAAGCAGTTCAAATATTCTAAATATAGCGTACACTTGATATACCGGTAGACTTTAAAATCAAATCGATGTTCGGGGCGTGCCGACTGTCATCTGATGTGGATAAATACCTCGTACATTTTTTTTTTGCACACCCACATTCCGCGAAGACCCGCCCTACTCTGCCTCCGATTGGCTCGTACTTGTTTCCTTTTCACAGAGTTTGTATTGCAGATGACGTAGATTGGTGGACGGTTAGTAGGTTAATGATTTTAACTTGCAGCCTTCTTGTACAGTACTAATTACAATGTCCTGATTCATTTAATGGAATCTGTTGGAGATTTAAATGTTGACAGTAATTAACAAGAACGTTTAAAAAAGGCGCTTCAAGCCTCACGCAGTAAAGAAGACGGGAAAAAGCCAGAGTTGTGACCCGACCCACCTTAGCTCCACAGTCTGCTCCCTTCTTCACACAGAAACCAACAAAGGAGGGGTCCGCCACTTTGACCAGGATGTTATCTACACAGTACACGTGGATGAATTCAACCCCTCTCCGCTCCATGTCGTCCATGATGCCCTGGTTCCTCAGAGCTCGGTAAAGACCCCCGTTCCCATCTGAAATACAGACACAGGGGCCACTCGTTTTACAACACACAACCTCAACGTGGCAAATAATAAACACACAGCTGTGAATTCAAGCCAGAGGTCGCAAATCCCGAGCCGGCTTACCAGGGGCCATGGCGAGCTTCCCTTTGTTCTCCAGGATGATCTTGCCGCTGTAGTCCATGGCTGGTAGCATGCCCTGCTGGAAGAAGATGATGTTGTTCTTGTCCAAGCCAAAATAGCTATGTCGGGAGAAGTAGTCCTTGGTGGACTGCATTGTCCTGCCGCTGGTCATGATGTACCTGAAGGCAACACAGAGGTTGTTTACTTGTATTCCTCTCTATTTTAAATAACTTATAAAAGTGTGAACCGGGTAGCTGAGGGATTGGGGGATGCATGCTTTTAAATGCTGCAGGAAATGTCAGTATCTGTTCGCAAAAACGAAACTTACAACAAATCTGCTGTCACCAAGCCAGAGACGTATAAAGTTTAATTATACGACAGTAAAACTGTAACAACTTCTCCACAGAATCAGACCTGCTGAGGAGGACGTCATGGCGCCATTTGGGACCGTTAAACCCTAACTACGATGTCAGCTGACTTCATGCACTCCACTGCCCTCCTGTTATCTCCAGCTCTCAAACTGTCCTTTGATCCGCTCCACGGGGAGATAATCCTTTTCCAGTCATTTTCCTTTTGAGGCAGTGATTCAAGTTAATTATCACGCAAACACAACTGGGGCAGATGGTTGCAGCTCTAATAATGAACAGAAAGACAGTATTTGGTTGCTTAAATCCCTTTTTTTGTTCTTCTTCAAATAAAGCAGCAATTCAGCCGACAGGCACACGAACTAAAAAGCCTCAGTCATCTCTCCCCGAAGCACAACGCGACGTCTTACCAGGGAAGACAGCACTTGATTTTGTGCTTCTGCTCAGCCAGCTGTTGAAGTTTGAAAATGCGTTCGGCCTGGATCTGAAAGAGGGTTTTGTGGGACGGCAGCCCCACGTCGTACATGCCTTTGGGGTAAGAGACCCCCAGTCTGGTTCCCTGGCCCCCAGCCAGCAGCAGGACCGCCACTTTACTCTGAGAGATGCAGAGTAGACCTGACGGAGCACAGAGCACAGTTTGTCATAGATAGTAGCGAGAATATTGGTCCTATGAAGCAGAGCTGCAACGACTTATCAGTTCACCATTGTGAGTAATTCTTTAAGGAAAGAAAAGTTTAAATTCTCTGTTTCGAGCTTCTTAAATGTGAATGTTTTCTGGTTTCTTGAGTCCTCTGTGACAGTAAACTGAACATATTTCAGTTGTGGACAAAACAAGACATTTGAAGACATCATCTTTACATTTGGGAAAAACATTTTTCACCATTTTACAGACCAAACAACTAATCTATCATGGAAAATAATCATCAGATTCATTGACAACGAAAGCAATCGTTAATTGCAGCTCTACTATCAGATGTATTTACGATATTGAAACACATCTGGACAGACATGCTGCTACGTGACGCACAATCTCAGTACACTAACACAATATCTAATCTCTAATAAGGGTCATAGTGCATTATTCTTGCTAATGTAAGGACATCTTATATAACAACAACCTTAACTAAAACAACACTGATAAAACGTATTAATAAAATGTATTAAGCTGTCGCCCAACGCTTTATGGCCACTCCAACAGGACTTTGGCGACGTAATAAATTAGCCCTAAACTGGAATCTGACGACTCTGCGAGTCTTTGATTGTCTTTATTGTGGTTCAGTTTACGAGGGTTCCAGTCTGTCTGACATAAACTGCTGCTACGTGACTTGATATGCAATACTGTTTCTTCTTACAAGTGCCAAAAGACAAGGTTCATACCAGCAAACTGGGCGGGCCTGCTAGACTTTGACTACCCACCGAAACCTACATACAAACACACACACGCACACACACACACACACACTGCCACGCCCTGCACACAGATTTGGTATTTGGTACTGACAGAGCAGAGTGACCTCATCAACAGGGTCAAGCAGCAACTCGATTTACGTCAGACACAAATCAGGACCAGATGCTCTCTGCTGTCCGCCTCCCCCTGTCATCCTCCCCCAGGAGAACCTCACTAAATGCTCAGACCCCCACTGCAAAGAGGAGATTGCGCAAGAGCATAATGAACAACTCAAGCCGACTTACTCGTATTTCAAAATCTACGCAGGAGACCGTTTGTGAGTTTCTACAACCACACGGTGAAACAAAGAGGGAGTTTCCGATGATACTCATTTTAAAGTTTTTATTTAAAATGTTGCTTTTCTTTTGTGGGAACTCTATCATCTGATAATATCAATAACACAAGTTACCAGATCGCCTGCCGTCCCATCTCAACGTCAAACATCTGAATTACCGTGTGATGTTTTAATCCCCTTTAGGCTTATCAGTCTGACACCAGGAAATATTTTCTCTCCTTGGAAAGTACTAGCGTGGTTGTTCCTTTCAGGTAATTGCATTGTAATAAATCCATTTGTTGTAGTACACTGGTCCAATGAAGGTGTAAAGATTGAGTGCTCAGACAGAAGCTGTGTGAAAACCCTTTCTGGGGACAGAACCTGTTTCGATGGAGCTCACCTGCTTCCTCCCAGTCTTTCAGACTCTCCCGGTCCCTCGTCACACTCCCCAGGACCTCCCGGGGCACCGGTTCCAAGCGGGCGTCCATCTTCTCCCGTTTGCTGCTGCCGGACGTCTCCGTGGCCTTCTCGAAGAACCCGTTGATCTCCTGAAAGTCCATCCCCTGCAGGTCGAGGGTCAAGGCGCTCTGCTCCTCGGGGTCCAGCTCTTTCCAAAACTGCAGGAGGTGAGACTGGCCGGCTTCGGCCAACCTCTTGGCGAGTTCGCTGGCGTTTGGGTCCATGATGAAAAGTTCTTCTGATTAACTCTGAAACACTGAAACCAAAAAAAAAAAAAAAAGAGTGGTTACTTAAGAGGATACTACGGTTATGTCCTCAGCCATATTTCTGGAATTTGTACATATTCCATATTGTACATAATATTTGTATATATTCATTATTATTATATTATAACATTTCTGGGGTTATAATGATGTGAAAAGGAGTTAAAACTGTACAACTACACAGATATTACATATGTTAAGGCCGATTCTAATATTGTTTGACTACATTTGATTGTGTCCAGTAAATAAAACAAAAAGAAAAACACACTTATTAGTCATCATAAAAGGAATTTGGTATATTCCCCACTGGCGTCACACACTTGCCACCTGGTCATTAAAGGAGAGATATAATTCTGTTTTGTTTGATGGTTAGTCGAAACTACTTTTAGGAGGGTGGAGTTATTCTGGGGAGTAATGACCTCGGCATTTATTATATACTGTAGAACTAGAACAACCAGTGAACACACAATGCATCACATAGCAGAACATTTAGATATTGTACTAGAACTGTAAGGGAACGCTTTAATTGAACTAACTACCACTCTGATGTTCATTCACTCTGTTTGTTTGGAAACCAGGAAATCATCACACCACTACAGGAGGGGAACTTTTAGCACCGGTATTCACAAATATTTTCAAAATAAATGTTCACAAGAGTCTCTGTGAAGAGGTTTAAAGAGGATGTAAAACACAGCGGGTATAAGCCTCTTCGCTCGTAGCAGAGGACATTTAGTATTAGCGAGGTGTAATGAAATAGACTGCTGTTACTGAGCAGTGCTATTTATTGATTTGTTTCTATACAAACTGCATGTATCATTGTGGTGGTGCAGCACGCGAGTTGACAGCCGCACCAGCAGATACTAGGAGCTAACCGGCTAACTGTGTAGCTAACAGTTAGCAAAGCAGGTAGAATACATCAAAGATAATATGACTTGTAATATTAAACTCGTCTTACCTTTTCACAAGTGCTCCTCTTGGAGTTTAAGACCATTAATGCCAACCAGTCCGTTGTGGTTTTTCTTGTACTGTTTTTTTTTTTTTTTTTTTTTGACTCCTCCCACCCGGACTACACCTCCTGGTACGTCACGTTTGACGTGGCACAAGTGGCGGCGCGCGCGAGCTGGAGGCAGCCCTCTCCTCAGCAGAGATGCTGCTTTCATGTGCGTCTTGTAAATCTAAGTCTTCTTCTTCTTCTTCTTCATTTTCGGTTTTATCCTACTGGCGGTTTACAGAAAAAAAAACACAATGATAACTGTATCATGACTGTATGAATAGATTTTAATCTGGATATTTAATCCGTGTCATTTAAATAAAGCCATTTGCAACTGTAATAGACCTTTGCTATTCGGCTACCAGAACCAGTTTTAAGTCTAACATTTAACTTTTTTTAATGGTACATAAAGTAGTAATTAGTCATGTAATGGCTTAAACTGAGCTTTCCTATGTTTACCTCTTTTACTTCTCAAGCTCTACTTAACAAGAAGAAAGCAGCTTTCAGGTCTGGGGACAGGGAGGAGCTCAGGAGAGTCCAGCGCGACCTGAAGGTGAAGCTCAGGGAGTGCAAGGACACCTACAGGAGGAAGCTGGAGGCCAAACTCCAGCAGAACAACGTGAAGGAGGTGTGGACAGGGATGAAGCAGATCACCGGCTTCAAGGTTGGAGGGAGACAACCAGGGGGCTCCCTGGAGAGGGCCAACGAGCTAAACACTTCAATAGGTTTAGCTCACAGCCCTCATCTGTCTCCTCCACACACCACACCTCCCAAACACCTCCCCCTCTGCCCCCCCTGGTGAGCTGCATGGACTCAGAGCCCTCCACTTCTAAGGGCTCTGCCACCACCAACACTATGACCCCCTCCCCCCCCCCCCCTCTCTGTGACGACTGGCCAGGTGAGAAGACAGCTGGAGAGACTCCACCAAAGCAAGGCTGCTGGACCTGATGGCATCAGCCCCAGGGTCCTGAAGACCTGCGCCATCCAGCTGTCTAATGTCCTTCAACACCTCTTCAACCTGAGCCTGAAGCAGGAGGAAGTCCCGGTGCTGTGGAAGACGTCGTGCCTGGTTCCTGTACCGAAGAAGACGACACCATCTGGCCTCAACGACTACCGACCAGTTGCCCTCACATCCCATGTGATGAAGGTGCTGGAGAGGCTGGTCTTGGCCCACCTCCGGCCGCAGGTGAAATCCTCACTGGACCCTCTGCAATTTGCGTACCAGCCGTATGTGGGGGTGGACGACGCCATCATCTACCTGCTGCAACGAGCTCAGTCGCACCTGGATGATCCGGTGGCTCTGTGAGAATCACTTTCTTTGATTTCTCCAGTGCATTTAACACCATCCAGCCAGTGCTGCTGAGTGAGAAGCTGCGGGTGGTGGGGGTGAACGCGTCCACCGTCTCCTGGATCACTGACTACCTCACGGGCAGACCACCGTTTGTCCGACTGGGCCGTGTGCTGTCTGATACGGTGGTCAGTGATATTGGAGCCCCACAGGGAACTGTTCTGTCTCCCTTCCTGTTCACCTTGTACACCACTGACGGGTGTATAAGGGACGGACGGGAGGAGGAGTACAGGGCAGTAGTGGATGACTTTGTGGAGTGGGCCGGTGGAAATCACCTGCGTCTGAACGTGACCAAGACCAGAGAGATGGTGGTCGACTTCAGGAGGAAGACGACGGCTCCACAACCGCTGAGAGTTCTGGGAGACGACGTGGACATGGTGGAGGAGTACAAGTACCTGGGTGTCTCCAATCGACAGCAGACTGAACTGGAAGAACAACATCAACGCTGTGTATAAGAAGGGGATGAGTCGACTCTTTTTCTTGAGGAAACTTCAATCCTTCAACGTGTGCAGCAAGATGCTGGAGATGTTCTACAGTCTGTTGTGGCCAGTGTACTGTGCTTCTGTAGTCTGCTGGGGGAGCAGCATTGGAGCCGGAGACACCAACAGACTGAACAAACTGGTTAAGAAGGCCGGCTCCATCATTGGCTGCAAACAAGACAATCTGGAAGAGGTGGTGGAGAGGAGGACACTGAAGAAACTATTATCCATACTGGATAACCAGGACCACCCTCTCCACCACCTCCTGCAGGGACAGCGGAGCACTTTCTCCAACAGACTGATCCAGCTCCGCTGTCACAAGGACAGATTCAGAAAAACATTCCTGCCCTCTGCCATATCACTGTATAATAAATCACCTCTGGCCAAGTCAAACACAAGACAGTAACACTGATACACTGTTGTTGCTGCTGTTGGTGATCTTGTGCACTACTGTTTTGTTTATTTTTATTTTTTATTTTTCCTACTTAGTTAACTTAATACATTCAGTGTACATACTGTGCATTTTTATTACTTTGTTTTCTTAAAGTTAATAGGTCCTGCTCTGTTATTTTATTATATTGTATATAGTGTGCATTTTCCATACCCAATATTTTATTTTATTGTGTAACCCTGTTTGCTGCTGCCACAGACAAATCTCCCCTTGGGGATGAATAAAGTACTTTTCTATTCTATTCTATTCTCACTCTGACAGACTTTTTACATTTTTTTTAATCTATTATTATTTTATATTATATATTTTTCCAGATTTCCTGCCAATATGCAATTTACACCTGATTAATGATTGATTTTGCTTCTGATTAAATTTACATTTATGTTGCAATGCCTCGCTGTGGCCACTGGAGGGCAGTGACTCGGGGCTTTTTTTAAATTTCCCCCACGTTTCTATTAATGCTCTTTGTTATTCACACAAAACAACAAAGTAGTGCCCAAGCATACACCATTCATAAGACATACAAACCCCCATTTCTAAAATATCCAAAGCAATTAAAAAAAAATAACAAACAAAAAAACTGGATTGATTGACATGATCTACGGATCAACACTCCGGAGCACTAGATGGCGCTATCGCACCGACCTGCCATTAAAGGAAACCAGAGAAGAAGATGTTTATGAGGCGGAAACCGTTTTGTATCAGCTGACACGTTTGTTTTGGTCCACCCAGCTAAGACCTATCGTTAGCTAGTTAGGAGCTCTATCATCTATTTCTGTTTCTGCGATCGGATTACTTATCTTTTCTGTGACAGCTATAACGGAAATGAAGAAGTTTTTGGAAGACATTAAGAAAGACATTAAGTTTAAATCTGCGGGACCTGGGAAGAAGTTAACAGAAGAAGCCAGGCAAATAGAAATTTTTACTTTTTTTCACAGCTAGTGAGAAAGCTGTCTAACGTATGAAATATTGAGTTAGCAGATAGCTAGCTGCTGATCATTTGATGAATATTGGGTCACTATTAGCATGCCGTAAAGCTAACTAGAATGGTGCTGATTAGTGTTTTTTCATTGTATGTTAGGTAGCATAAAATGAGCTAACGTTAGATGTTAGCAGCTAGATTATATAACTAGTACTCTGCACAGCGGGAGGTGCCTATCTAATGTCAGGTTAAGATAACAGTTAATCCCTAAACAATCTTATTTAGCCAATGCGCTCAGTAACGTAAAGTGACGCTTTGTTGTCGTTAGCGTGTGAAGTAGCCAAGCTAGCTAACCTGCATTAGTTGTGGTAGCAGTTTAGCTAATGGTGCTTATTTAACATTTCACACAAAAAGGATGTACTTAAAAATACATAATTAAAGTAAGACATTAAATTAAAGAGATTTTTTTTAATTAACCGAAAATCTGGTTAATTATATTTCATATGGATTTATGAGAGAACAATACAGTATATATTGCGAAAAAATGTTTTATATAATATTGCAATGGTTTTAGACACTTTTGTTGTTACATTATTTATGTGTAATTTCAAACATATCTTGAATTGCTTAAAATTAATGATAACTTGTTAATGTCAAACCATTTATTCAAGGCTTTTAATTTCCTTTCAAGTGTATTCAGAACACGTTCCAGCAGATTCCACTTCATTAACACTTCCATGTGTTAAAGCATTTGCGTCTGTTTGGGAATGGAGGTTTGCGGCCCAACATGGAGCCACGACGTACCCCTCTTCACTTCACTCTTCTGTCCTCATAACACTGTAGTGCCAAGGCCGAGGCGGCGCAGAGCAGCTCCAGTGCCAAGCACAGCCGCTATGTTCCCAGCGAAGGATCCCAGAGGGCCGGAGCCGCAGCTCTGGCCAGGATAGAGCAGCACCCCCGGCCGAAGGTCCACACCTCTCAGGACGCCATCAGGAACCAGGGTGAGACAAACAACCCACACCCAACACTGGATACATGACGTGTAACACCTGATTCTGAGGTACCTCTGTTCAGAGATAATGCTTAGATGAGCAGCAACATATTTGTGCAATGATTCTTGAGACTGTTATATGAGTGTTTGATTAAAGAATAACAATTTAGTTTTGCATGATTCGTCTGTATTTGTAGTTAGAAGAGAACTGGAGGCGGCTGCACTGGCTGATAAAGAAAAGGCTGATGCAGCAGAGGTATGTATGAATCAAGGTTTCTGAAATGACTTCATTAGCATAATACATGGCTCTCGCAGTGATCACTATTCATTCTGACGATATTCATGACTGACAAACCTTTTCCAGGGATCCAAAGTGCCAGTGATAGATCCCGCCTGTTTGTCAGTGTCAGGTGTGTATTTCACCTGTCCGCTAACTGGAGCCACTTTAACTAAGAGAGAGAGGGAAGTACACATTAAAGAGGCCATTTTAATGGTACGTCTGAAGATACTGTCACTTGTTGTTGTTTCAGCTCAAATTAGAACGTGTTTGCAACATGATAATTTAATCTGAGTGTGACTGAATGTTATTCCACCGAGTCTCGTTGGTTAAAAGATGTACTCTTGTTTTTACTGTCAGCGGTTTGAGGAGGATGCGGTCGAGGCCTCTGTTATGATGGTCTACACATTTAACAAAGACAGAGAGAAAGTGAAGGCTGCTGTGGACATCATAAGCAAGTAAGACATGCGGCAATGGTTGATCGTCATGCTGACATTAAAGCTACTATGAGGAACTTTTAACTGGTTATGAAACGGTCTCAATTTAATACTGACGCCTCTATATGACCTACATAAGTAAACGAGACCATCAGAGAGAAATCCGACAATATCATACAGGTTCACCAGAAACGTCTTCAGCTTAGACTCCAGCGTGCTGCCTTCGACCTGCCGTCAGAAGCTCGGGCGTTGGGAACAGAGCTCAGTACCTGGCAGAATCTGCTGGAGGGAAGGGAGACACGGGAGAACAAGAACCAGGACTGCACGTAGCAGACTGTCAGACCCTGCTGCAGTAAAATGAGGTTTATAAAAGGACTCTGGTGCTCTGAAACAATACCACCTTTGTCCACAAGGAACGCCAAAATCAACAGAAAATAAAAGCTCCTTGTAGTAGCTTTAAGTTCTTTTGACTTCTACTGTTGTCACAGAGTTGAATATCCTCATTAATTCTGTGTTTTAAACCATTTCATTACTTCATGTGGCCTCATTGTTTTGTCAATAGATATATTGAGAATATATGCAAGAATCCCACAGAGGAGAAATACAGGAAGATTAAACTCAGCAACAAGGTGTACCAGGTGAGTTTGAAACCAGAGTCTTGCAGTACTGTGGACCTCGTACCCATTTCTTTTATATCATTCCCATTTTTTATGTATTTCAGGAGAAAGTTCGTTGTGTGGAGGGCAGTAGGGAGTTCCTGGAGGCCCTGGACTTCACTAGCATTATGCTTCCTGTAGAGGGTCAAGGTAAATGAATCCTAACAAGTTACTTATCAACAGACGACAGATCCTTTAAACTTACAGACGACATTCCGTCAGTTGTTACATATTCTGATTTGTGTTTGCCTTTGCTGGAGATCAGAGGAGGAAGAGGAGTTCCTGGTCTTACTGGAGCACAGTCCCGATGCCCTGGAGCTGATGAAGGAGCGGAGGGATCGTCTGCAGAGAGGCGAGCCGGTCAGAGCTCAGCTGGACAGACAGCCTCAGGCGTTCAGAGCCTCTCCCAACGCCCAGCGCTTCGAGCTGCCTCCAGAATTCTACAACCTGACAGCGGAGGAGCTCAAGAAGGAGCAGCAGCAGAGGTACAGACTCCTCGGTGATGGATGTTACATAGAGATGCTATTTCTGACCTTTCTTTCTGACCTGCTGATTCCAGGGAGCTATAATCGACAGCATGCGCAATCGATTTCTTGTAACTTTTCCCATCCTTTACTCGCGACTTATTTTGGACTTCCAAATTGCGAGCTTTATGTCTTCTTTACTCACGCCGAAGAACTTCCACGCAGACGACATGCGTTGGGCTATACTGGCTGCTGCTGTGTGTGTGTGTTACACTGCGTGCAGCAAAGTAAACCATAATGCATCACATATAAATAGACACAATTAAACAATAAGTGCACTCCAGTTGCACTGTGTAATTCAGATGTCAAGACTCTGTATTGCAACACTTTTTGTGTTACATGAATGTCTTTATGTTACACGTCTAATTAAACAGTAAAACTACATTTTTATTCCCTCTTGTTGTAGTCGTGATGCTGTGACGGTGGAGTAAAGTTCAACATCAGATGCCTTTTATCTGCATTTTCTTATTTGACCAATGCTTAGTCAACATGCAGTTACGCAACGGCAATACATTTTGCCTGATTAAATCTTGCACAAGCATTACTGGACTGTTGCAAAACAACCACATAAGTGTCTGCACATCAAGCTGGTTGATTGTTGCTTGTGTTCTACGACACGGCCTCCCAATCGTCGGACGAAACGGTGGTATCTTCTAGAGACGCATGCAATGAACAAAAATGACAGAAGAAGCCAAGAGCAGATGTTGTAAACGTGCTGGAACACATCAATACTGTCTGATGGTGGAGCCCTTCAGTCCCACCTCGTTTTAAGTGCTCCCTGGGTGATGCCATGCACCTCTCCTAGCGACCACACCGCCCCCCCCCCCCACACACACACACACACACACACCCGTCTGGTGGTGTTTTTCCGTCATCATTTCAGAGAAGCTGAACTCAGCGACCTGCATCTCTTTTTTTCCCAGGAGCGAGATAGTGGACAAGAACGCCATGATGCGCACTAAAGCCATGAGGGAGAAGGAGGAGCAGAGGGAGAGAAGGAAATACAACTACACTCTGCTCCGGATCAGACTGCCTGATGGGAGTCTGCTACAAGGTAATTCAGAATAATACCACCTGACAAAAGGTTTTGTTGAAAAAGCCCTGATAGAAATGGAAGTGGCTCAGTGGAGATGATGTGTCACCACAGGGACCTTTTATGCGTGGGACCGGCTGCCTGTGCTGTTCGCGTTTGTTCGGGAGTCCCTGGTGGACGGCTGGCAGCCCTTTGAGCTCATCGCTCCTGGAGGTCAGAAGCTCAAAGAGTCTGAAGATGTCGCACTAGCAGAGTGTAACTTGGTGAGTGGACACCGACAGGCCCACATGATCTCGATTAGCCACATATTTATATATCATTTAATGGTGAGACTGGTGATATTCTCTATTTTATACTGCAAACAAATTCAGTGAAAGGCTGAAACCAATAAGGGACCGATTCCACGAGCCAGTTTTTTATTTATATATATTTATATATTTGCTGTTTTCTCGTTCTCTGATATTGTATATTGAATAACCTTTGGCTCCAGTAACTCGTGATAGACATGTCATTTTATTTCTATATTCATAATACATCAATAATTGAAACAATTGTGAGTTTCAGAACCATGCTGTCATCTTGTACACAATCTGGTATTTTCCCTGAAGTTGGCGTCTCGTTGTTCCCGTTCTCCTCCAGGTCCCTGCTGTTCTGCTCACGTTTGCCTGGGATGCGGCCGTGCAGGCGGATATTGCAGCCGCGGGCGGGAAGAGCCCCGCCCTCCTCAAACCGGAGCTGCTGGAAACCATTCAGACCCTGAGCTGAGCAGACGCTGTCCCTGATATCCACCCCCCCCACCACCCGCTGGCATTACTGGGGTGGATTTGCCCCCCACTCCCACAAATGACTAGTGATACGTTTATTTTTTACAAATGCTAACTTAAAGTCAGTAGCAGTGATAGGCTAAAGGGGGCAACGTCACCCTGATGCGCTTGTTTTGCTGAGCATACCGTTCTCGCTCCACGTGGGGATGATGTCACTCTACAGCAGCACGTTGTACCCGAGGAAGTAACAGAACGTCCTCTGTGCTCTAACCAACAACCTGCCCGTCATGTGGCATGTTGAGACCTCGGCTTAACTGTGTCAACTCCCCGTGTTTGTAGTAAACGGTCCGTCTTGCTTCCACAACAGCTGGATTAACAGCGTGGCTGTACGGTCGTGTAGAAGGAGACTCGAGAGAGAGTAGAGGAGTAAATGTGGTCGGATACTGTTGTGGACTTGTATTTGGTGTCGGCACGCTGGTTTTGACTTGAAATGCTTCTCGTGTTGTTTAGTGGTGCTCAACTTTAAACGGTGGTTTTTGTGCTTGCCCCGTTTGGCCTTGCACTTGTAATTTATTTTTTATTGCGTGTGAGCACAAGCCCCAATCATAAATCAAAGTTTATTTCTGGATTGACTTTAAATTGACGACGTATTCTTGCTGACAAACAAGCGTAACGTTGTTCGGCGGAGGTAATGAAGTCCCTAATGTATTACGGTTTATCAGTGTTAGTCATGTGATGGGGATGCTACTACCAAAATATGTTCTTGTATTTATCCGTTCTAAGCACTTTTTGGGATTATTTAAACCTATAAAATACTAAAGAGTGCCCTAAATGTAAAACAGTCATTTGCAAAGGCTCACTGCTTCGACAGGCAGGCATGACTCTCGTTTCTGTTGTTCAACCTGGCAGCACGGACTCTGCTTGATGTTGGTCTTTAAATTCATCTTGAGTTCGTATTTGTATCAAACACATTTCCTTGAGATAGAACCGGTCTGTACTTCCAACACAAGTGGGAGAACGTGAACTTAAATACAGACTCCAGCGCACCGGATGCAAAGTAATCAGACGTTTTCGATCCACCCTCTCTCTTGATTTTGCTCTACATGAATCTATAGCAGGTAAATCTGTAAAAGCCAAATCTAGTTTCTCCCGTTTGTGGTTGGTTAAGACGACAGCAACAACCTACCTCTCATCGCTCATCTGTCGAATACATCCAGAGTGAGTTGGACACAAACATGTGACCGAAATGGATCAAAAGTCCTGTTTTTAGTTTGTTTACAGTAGAATTGTCACTACTTTAAACCGCTTCTAAATATTAGTTGCACACAAAATTTGATCTCAGCGTTTGAGGCCAAGTTGGCCCGGAGCAACATCTCTGCTTCAGCGGCCACACAGGTATTCAATGGAAGGGTGTAAATGTTTTCTTTTCTCAGCATTGTAAACTTATTAAGAATAATTAGTGAGCAGTTATGGTCAGAGTTGTATTCCGTTGCTTTTCAATAACCTGCCTGTAACCAAGATCACTTGCATTGCATCTAGACCATTTTGTTTAATAAACAGAATTGTGAAGCATGTCGTTGTTTGTCAATCTGTACCTAAAGAGAAGCTACTTCACGACTAACACTCAACATACTGTTTATACAAGAACCATTACAACGCTGACGTTCCTAAAAAGCTCCTTGAACCGATATATATTTCTCCTGCTGCCCCCCCCGTCCACTGCAGTAGATTGCTTTGCTCCAGTCCCGGTACTCTGGTCTCTTTCTCCAAACTGGTGGTGTGCCAACCACCATGTACAGCAGGTAAAACACTGACTATTGTACCTCATACAACCCCACTTCAGAACATCTAAACCAGGGGTGTCAAACATACGGCCCGCGGGCCGGATCCGGCCCGCCACGTCATTTTATGTGGCCCGCGAATCCCCCAGCAAAAAAAAAAATTTTTTTTTTACAAAAATTAAAAGTTGGATGTGAAAATAAAAATATCCCCATTGTTGAAATTATGAGATGAGCCATTTGCGCCGCCGGTCTCGCCGGGGGCTATTTTGTGTTCATTCGCACTGGACGCGCCAGAGAGGGGGCGGGGCTTATCGCCCTGAAAGCCGTTCAACTGTCCGCCATTAACCATGGGAAAAAGAACCTATTTCTGCTAAGTAGGTGTTGAGGAAGTCACAGATATCCCGGGAAACTAAACTAAATATGTTCGAAGTAGTTACATTTACAACCGGCCCTTTGAGGGCGACCGTGATGCTGATGTGGCCCCAGAGTGAAAATGAGTTTGACACCCCTGATCTAAACTATCCCTTCAATCAAAACAAAAAGTGGTTACAAGCTGCACTTCTTTAAGGTGTTTTAAATGTTTATCAGTGAATAAAGCGGACAAAGCAAGTTCTGGTAAACGGTCTTCTCAGTCAGAGCCCCACACTGATGGAACGGTGTTCCTATTGAGTTACGAGAAAGCGTTATTGAAACAAAAACTGAAGAGACGGCTTAATGCAAACCAAACCTGTAATTGCACGACCTCATCTGTGTCACAGAATCTGATTGTGTGTTCAACAGCAGAACAACTCTGCCCCCCCCCCCCTACCCCGTGTTCATACCTTTTATACAGAACAGCATGATGAAGTACCAGGCTTTGTAAAAGGATCTGCTGTTGAGCAGCCTCGGACACTACAGCGTCTCGTATTCTGAAACGGTTCCTCGTGAGAAATATTAGCGGCAGGACGGACGGTGACTCAAAGGCACCCAAAAGAAACGTCGAACGAATGGAATATAAAAGTGCAGTACTTTTATTCATGTTTAATGAATTTATCCCGTTCAAGTATTCTTGAAAAAAATACATATTTATAAAACATTGTGACGCTGGACCCTAACTGTACAAGTACAGATCTAGCAACTACTCCAGCGAGTTGTCAGAGTTAGAAATCGCAGAATAAATGAACCCATTGAAAAATCGGAGGGAAATGTACAGATGGACTTTCAGCCTCTCATTTCCCAACTCTTATTTCTGGTAAACTATATATATATATATATATATATACACACACAAACACACACACAATAACGTCATGGATTCAAACATTTCAAGAACCGTAAATAACGCCGCGTTCTTGATGTCTCGAATGCTTCTTCTCATGAACATTTGGGCATTTCCGTTCTGCGCTCCCTCCCTCTGCTCAACCCAACCTGCCGTAGCTAAAGCAGTGCCAGAGACTTTAAAGGGGCCAACATGCCCGACCGACACTTCAATGCAAAACATCAGACACATAGTTAATCAACGTCGGACAAAACTGCCCATAATATTCGAGTCAGACAGTCCTGACATCATACAGGCACGATGACTCCGGACTCATTTAAAAAAAAAAAAAAAAAAAAAAAAAAAAAAAAGAACTTTTGCAAAGTCACCTGCTGTGAGTTGCCTGTTTCAGAGTGTGCTGCTTCCCTTGAAGATCGTGTCTGGGACACGGTAGAGTTCAGAACCAAGTGGGAGACACTTGTGAGTGGAAACACGGTGGCTTGATCAGAGGAGCCGGACTATCCGGTCCTCAGGCGGTGGCGAGTGTCGGAGCAGCGCTGGCCACGGGGAGAGCCGCCGTGTCGGAGGGGGTGACTTCCATCAGACAGTCTCCCTCGCTGGAGGAGGTCTTTGTGGTTGAGCCTAGAGAGTAACATTTAACGAGGTTAAAAACGGACGCAGCCATTTAAAACTGGATGCTTTCGAGAGTTTTTACAGGTGTTTATAGGCGAATAGCGTAGCCAGAAATACTCTGCACAGTGGTGCTTCTTAAGATGTGCTGGTAATGGATTTTTAGCTTTGGACAGAGCACGACTAGCCGTTTCCATGTGCTCTCAGTTTTTATACGAAGCTAGGCTGCAGGAATGAGTCCTGAAATACAGAAATGAGTCAGCATTTTTGCACTAGTTCCCTCGTCTTAAGTCAATGTGTTTTAGGTTAGACGACTGAAATAAGGTCTGCAGTTAGCACAAGCGTGGGAGATTTAAGTTTCTATGACACACAGTGATTAAATGAATACATTTTAAATGGTCTGAATCTTGGGGTTAACGTTCAAAAGGTTGCTGATCGGTTTTGTTTTTTTTATTCCTCCTGTGTGACTCACCGCTCTGTGTGGCGATGATGACACAGTCTTCCTCGTCGTCTTCCTCGGTGTCCGCTTGAAAACCGTCTGCCTCCATTGCTTCCGTCTGGCAAGAACAGAGGATTTAGGAACATTTGAGACAGTAGGAGGATAAAATCAGCCTGTGAAACGCATATTTCTATGAAATGATAATCCAAAAAGTGTGATTAAATTAAGAGCACAAAGAACTACACTATTCCAGTGAGGTCGGCATGGGAGTGCGTTTCTCTACCTGCTCTGGGTCAGTGCATTTCTTCATGAACTTGGTGATTGACATGCTGCCCGTGCTCTTCCTCTTGTTGGAGGATGAGGACGTGGTGGAGGAGGTCTGTGGGGTAGTGGGAGAGTTCCCCTGAGAGCCCGTGGCGGCCTGGGGTTCTTCTCGGGACTCTTCTCGAGCTCCGGCGGTGAGGTAGGTCCAGTGGCAGGGAACAGGAAGAGCCTCCTGCCCACAGCGGGACAGGACCTCCGTGTGCACGAACCAGCAGCAGCGTCTGTAGGTCGAGCGCTTCTCGTACACAGCATTGCTCTTGATGAGTCGCTTCACTTGTATTCTGATGAAAGAGGGAAATAGGTTATTTTATTGACATAAAAAACGAATTAGGACTATGTCGGTGTTCAAAACAACAAGTACGTTTTCAAGCACTACTTTTTCATTTTCATGCACTTTACTCAAAGCAAATACTTCTTTTATATAGTATATATTTTCCTGAAACATAAATAAATGATGTGATCAATGTCTGTATCTCTGCAAAAGGACCTCTCGTGGTTGCAGCGATTAACGCTTAAAAAAAAAAAACCTACAACCAGAGCTCCTCAGGTTGTCATCATTGCTATAAAATCAAGTGGCAGCCATGCAGGATTTAATTTACACTTTCCCGGCATATTTAGTTTCGGTAAGTGGCTCATCCAGGAAATAAAGAGCGCGCCGCATAGTGGCGGAATTATACAGTCTTATTTTGGATGACATGTTTACACAGAAACTGTTATCATCAAATCTCCTTGTCTCACCTGGTGGGGATGTTTTCTGCTGGGCTCTGAGGACTGGACAGTTCGGGAGGTGAGGAAGAGGAAGTGGACGTCTGTCGACGACAAAACTCCTGGAACTCCGTGATGATCACTTTGCTGCTGTTGAGGTTGCCGTGCAGCAGAGGCAGCAGCTGACCGAGTACTGTGGGAGAAAAGAGCGTTAGAGATTTGGTTAGAATGCATCAATAGCTGATAAATAAACAACACGTTTCAAGGAATTATGTGAGAAACTCTAAATAACCGACAAACGTATCCCAACTTCCACAGAAACACATTTTGATTCCTCTATAGAAGGATTTAGGATGCTAATTAACAACTGTGAGCGTACTTATAGAGAAGAGGGTGAGATTAGACTGGTAGAATTAGCTAAATTCATTCTGTATTGGATAAAAAGTCTCGCCATAAAGCAAAAATACAAATTGAAAATGTCAAGAAAGAAGTTGCAACTGGCGCTGTAAGGTTTTGCCTGCTGATAAGGACACCTGGAGAAAAACAAGCCACAAAGCTACAAGCAACATCATCCACTCACAGGTTAGCTCGTCCCTAATGGATCATCACGTTAAGAAAGGCAGCTCTCCATCAAATCAAAGCGAACCACGTCGCACACTTACATTGTGCTTCCCTCTGACGCTTCTGTGAAAAGGCCTCAGGGCTGGGGCTGGTGTCTGCTTTGGGTAAAGGCTCGACCAGACACAAAGCATACAGCTGGAAGAGATGCACACCGGGTCCTTCTCCCTCCCAGACGCAGCCCCTCACCACCGGGTCCAGCACCTTCATCCTCTTCTTGGTGGACATCAGCTCATCCCACTCCTTTGCCTTCACTCTCTGCCGTAGTTTCTGCTTCTCCAGGTCTCCGCCCTCCTGGGAGGTTGCATGCGTGTTAATAGTGGTGCAAACAGGAAGTAAAAACTTAAACAAAACTATTTTTGAAACAACAAAGTCCGTCAGATTAAAGGCCTTTAAACACCGAGTGGGCGTGACACATAAACACGTTAATCAAAACTATTCATTCCGGCAGCGATGCCACTTTCTGACAGTTGCAGCACTTTTTCAATAAAAGGTTTGAGGACTAAATAGCTTAAGCTACTTTAATCTATTTTATTGAGTGAATTTGTGTTCCCTCTGGTAAAGTTACGCAGTCTGTGGCTGTTATAGTGAAAGGTAAGAACAGAAAGAGTGGATCAGGTCGCTGCCTTTGTCAATGTTGAAAGGAGTAATAAAATAATAACGTTTTCTTGACTGCAGAGCCCTACTGTTGTTTCACACAAAAGTTCAGCAAAGTCAAATAAAGATTCATTCAAAAACACCAAACACTGCAGCTCCCTTCGTACCTCTTCTTCTGGAGCCCCTTCATCGTCTGAGAGGTAGCCATGAGGAACAAAGAAGCCGTCATCATCGTCATCATCTTCACCTCCTTCCTCCTCATCTTCCTGAAAACGATCAAAAGGTTCAAAGTCAGCTTTAATAAAGAGTAAGAGTACTTTAAGGTACCAGTTCAAACTCAGCACATGTACTTTTATCTACACGTTTATTCAAAGCCTTTAAATAAAAAGACCATGCTAATGTTTTTGTATGTTTAAGTATTTTTAATTCTCTTTGGTTTTTCATTACTGCTCTGCCAGTTTCGAGGCCGTACAAGTCGGTTTGTGTAAAGAGAGAAAAGGAAACTAGCGGCTGCCTGAGATGTGGGAAATCTAAAAACGTATCCTTTGGTGGGCCATAGTGTTATATACAAACTATTTGTAGATGGAGAGTACATATCGGTACTTCTGCATGTGTTTAAACTATAATACTGGACAATGATGAAGATAGATTCTAAATAAATAAGGAAAATGTTAAAATAAAGGACCCTCACCCCTTCACTGTGTGACAGGGATTCTCCTGGTTCCTCTTCCTCCCATTCTTCATCGCTGTCCACCTCATAGTCGAACAGATCCTGTGGTGACAGAACACACAGATGAGTGTCACAGCGACACAAACACAATTCATAGATGAAGTCAAACATTGAATAAAAGCTAAAAAAGTGATAGAAAAGCACAGCTATGTAGTCTTGGCCTTCTGCTTCCGTTACATTTAAAAACATTTCAATGTAATCCAATTCAACGACCACTAAAAGAATATATTACTTGCCAAGTACGGTTGGGATGTGAATAGATCGATGCCTTTGCCAAATAGTGTTACCTTGTCTTGTTTGAGGGGGCAGCGAGGTGAGATGTGTGAGCTCTTCTTACTCCAGGTGCCCCAGTATGCTGGACGGTAGTTTGCGTGGAACTGCAGCAGCTTCATGTGTCCACAACGTTTACGGTCCGGCACGCCGTCTGGTTTAGGCCCGTCTGCTGTTGTGCACTCGCTAAGAGAAGAAGCATGGGGGGGGGGGGGGGGTTTAACCATAAAGCTACAGGAAAATGTATCCGATTTGTTTTTCACAATCTATAATATAGGCACACATGATGTAGAGCACAACGTATTTGAAGTTACACAAAACATTTAAATAACTAATTAAAGAAAGAGCACTGTTTGAACCACGGTGAATATAGAGGAATCCCATAGAAATTAACATTTCTGAAGCAGGTGAGCTTTTAATAAAAAGGTAAAGAAAAAGCCAACATGCAGCCAAATGGAAGGTTTGTTATTCACAATTGGCTTACCAGAGCGAGTCTCTCTGCCTGGGGTCGGTGGGTCCGGAGCTGCGGGGTTTTGGCCCGATCCAGTCTTTCAGTCCATTCAGGTTATCAGCAGGGTTCAACAAACACCGGTCCAGTTCCTCGAGGACAGCGTCCTCACACTGAACCCGGCACAGTGGTGCAAGAGCCATGTGTTCTTTGATCTCAAATGGAGCAAACTTCCCACACGCAGCTGCAAGTGTCTGAAACGGCAACGTTGCAGTTATGTTATTAATATTTATTCACTTAATTTACTATTTTAGTTATCCTTAAAGGGATTAGAGCATGTAATGCAACTCAATTAAACAATAAGCTGATGTTTATTACGCTCTTAAGATCTTAAAAAGGTCACTAGCTTTTAGGAAGCAACATAGTGCTCCAATGAGCCCTGCAGTTATGAACAAAACAGTTTATCAAGGGATGAACTCAGCTGATTAACATGTTATTAAGTGTTGTATCTACTAACCTTTGGAGCCTGTTGGATCTTGGATTTCTGCAGAAAACGTGTAATTTCTGCTTTCTCAGCTTTGAGGCGCTGCAAACAGATACACGCTGGTTAACAGACTATTCAGTAATGGACCCTTTACCAATATTAAACCATAAATGTGGGAGCTTCTACCTACAAACAAACACATGAACTTACATCCTTCTCTTCTTTCAACCGTTTCTCCTCTTCCTTCATTTGCTTCTCCTCTTCTTTCTTCCGTTTTTCTTCAAGCTTTGCCCTGAAACAAGTTCAAAGCAAAACATTTAACTTAAAAAATCAATGTGTGCGTTATTGCATATTTACCCTTCACTGATTAATGGAACAGAAACATGGCAGATGGATAAGTCTTAACTTAAGGAGTAACAGGGAACTTGCATTACTCACTCTAGCTTTGATTTCCGCATCTCCTCTTTTGCTTTCAGCTTGTCTGCCTTTTCCTTATCTTCCTTCTCCTTTTTCTCTCGTTTCTCCTTTTCTTTTTTCTCCCGTTTTTCCTTTTCTTGCTCATCTTTAAGCCTGCGAGCCTCTTCCTTCCGTTTCATCTTTTCGGCTTTAGCTTCTTCCTTCTGGCGTTCTTTCTCCTGTCGCAGACGGAGTTTCTCCTCTTGTTCATTCTACAATTACAAAAGCCGTCAGTTTAATTAAATTAGAACAGTTTTAATAAATCACAAAGTAGGTGAGAATTAGGACATTTAACAGGCGTGTGAAGCTATGTTACTAAACAGACAACTAGGGGATTTGAAACAAAAACATTCAAACTGCACTTGCGGTGTATAAAAAGTCTCACCTTCAATAAGTGTCTTCTGATGTTTTTCTGATCAGATGGCATCTTGGGGGTGGTCTTTGGCTGCTGTGAGGAAAGAAAATGCTGATCACTAAACCATTAACAGCGTATTGTGTGAGAGTCTACTTTTACCACATGATTGTGATGAATCATTTGTGTGTGTGTGATGTATAAAGATGTATTTCCAAATGAACTCTTATGAATACTGATAAATGTAAATTGTGCGTGTATCAGCTAATACTGCACAGCTCAACGTGTGATTAAATAAAGCAAGCAATGGAATATGTACATACTGTCGGTGTACTAGTGGGTGTGAGGTCATCAGTCTTGGACTCCTCTGGTGAGCTTTCAGGTGTGGAGCCGACTGATGAAGCCGACAGCATGGACTGGTTTCCTAAACTGGAAACGTTTCCCGACTCATCCTGCTCCTCTGGCTCACTTTCAGAATCCTGCGTTGAGTCAAGCTGTGAATTAGATGCTGTCTGATTACCATCTTCTTCTTCCTCCACCTCTTCTTCTTCCTCATCCTCGCTGTCTACAGTGCAGTCTAAAGTGTGTGTTTTGGGAGTGTGGTCCACGTTGCCGGATTTCCCAGAGGATGCAGTTTTGTCTTTGCCCTGATGCTTGTCTTTTGCTCGGAGGCAGGGAGAGGAGGCGGCGGCGGGTGAAATAAGGCACTTCATGGGCGACGAGGTGTTGTCCTCGGTCAGATCTATAACCATGTTCTCATCTGATGGTGCAGGGCGCCTACGGCTCAGGAAGCCATCAAGGGGCCCGCGGCCATTAACCAAGGGTGGTCCACTGTGTACAGGGAGCGCAGACGACTCATTCTCATTCTCTCTGTCTGGGACTCCTGGTTTGGGGCAGGCATGTGTACAAGGGCGTTTAGGCGGCTGGTTCTCGTTCGGTTCAGGGTTCATGCGCTTGAATGGGAGAAGAGCTGCAGGGAGGAATTTAAAAACGGTCACTATAATGGCTGTTATGTCGCAAAGTTGTTAATCAAAACGCAGTCGGAGAAAAAACAAGAAATTAAACAAGTTAAACATTGATATTTATAAAAGTTAATGAAGGCGTCAATTGATGGATTACATACAAAGTATTGTCAATGACAACACAGATGTAATGGGTTTAAAATTGCTGTATAACCATATGATGGTATCTGATGATGTCATATTCTCATTGGTAATACTTTAATCGTGTCAAAAATGTAATGTTGTGTTTACCTTGGATAAGTTTCTTGTTGGCGTTCTTCCTCGATTTACAATCCATCCCTGAACAAAGAAAACAAAAACAAAAAGGGGCATCAGAAAATAATACTTCAAACCAAAACAATATTAATATTGTGAACAATGACCAGGCTGTTAGATTGCTCAAAGCAAATTATCAAAGTTTTCACAACGGTGCAACTACTGTAATAACAGCTGACGTTTTTTGTTGCAGCATAAAATACAATGACTTAAAATGACAACCACTGAGAATAGCTTTCACATTTAACAACTCAAATCACACACTTTTGTTTGTTAAAACTCTGCTTACAGCAACGTAAAATTTGTTTACTTCTTTAATAACCACATGCCAGTGCAGCAAGTGTGCTGTGGTTCATCAAATCTCCATCACCCTGTATTGATACGTTTTTCTTTAAGCATAAGCAACCCGATAGTATTGTTCTTCAAAGTGTTGTATTAAAGGTCACATGTAAAGTTCAATCTGTCCGTGTTGAACTTCCCTCGATCTGTCTGTTGTCCCCTGTCTGCCTGGAAATTGCCGGTCGACTCTCATCAACCTGCATGCATGCCTTTTATTGTTGTTCAGCTGTGTCTGACTGATTCATATATTTAACATACTCTGCATGCTTTTATGTTTTGTGCCTTCGACATGGATGTTTTTAGTGTCTTAACAATGCAGCATAATATTGTAACAATGCAACATAATCTTGTCTTTAGTCCATGTTTCTATTTAACATAGTTATCCCTCGTTTTATTTGCTGTGTGTGTTGAATGTGAGAGCCTCTGTGTTGCATGTCTTAATAGTACTTGACAATGTAGTACAAGAGTCTCCTGAATGATGATACTACTTATAATATATTCTCACTTATTTCATTGTTTGTGCACGCATTGTAAAGGGTCAATATTGCATAACTTTGTAAATATAATCTTATATTCTGTTTTTAGGTTTACTTTGTACCATCTGCCTCTTGGGACTACAGATGAAAAATAGTGTAATCGGTGTTACAATGAACGCAATGGTTGTTTGGTTTAGCTCTCCCGCCATTCGGTTTTATTAGTCCGTGCTGCAGAGGCCCAGTCGAAAGCCGCAGAGCAGACACTTCACACGGCTGTCAGGCAAAGGATGCATGCCCAAAAAACACAATACTGAAAACTTCGCACTACGGATAATATGTTGCATCCAAGTTAACTTTAATGAAGCCACAAGAAAGATTGGTGTTTGAACAAGCAAAAGACAAAAGGAGCAGCTCTGGAGTTTCACCCATGAAAACGGCTAACGTTACCCAACTAAAATATGCTAATATGACTATGGCTAGCTTGGCTGCTAACCTAACAAAACCAGCTACTGCTGGGCACCTTCGGCAATGACCTAGCAACGGTAAAAGAGCAGGTTTGCCACTAGGTTAACAAGCTATGGTTACATTATTTTTACAGTAAAACACTTCGAGTTATATGCTAAACTTACTTAAACGTAACGTTATTATGTCTCAGTTGACGTTAAAGTTACTGAATTTAGGTTAGGAAAAGTTAGCAAATAAAACATTAGCAATGCTAGGGGGCAGCAAGGCTAGCTTTACAGGGCGAAACTAGATCACATCTATCTGATAGTAATAAATATTTTGGCAAGTTGATAGAACCATCTATAAACAGCATTAGCATTAAGTTACCTCTTCTACGGAGAGTCGGAGAGGTCAAATGTCCGTCCACTGGTGGGTTCTCCGCCGCCAACATCCTCACGTTTGCGATATTCTTCGGTATAACAACGGTACAGGAGGCGTAAACAACCGAAAATGCCCCCCGACAGTGAACCAAAGAGTTTGTTGCTATTTAAAACATGTATTTTCTAATTTATTTCACATAAAACATCACGCATTCTCTTTCCGCATCTCCCACATACTCCCTATACCCCCGCTGCCTGCCTCGCGCTCCCAAATCAGAATTGGCGGGAGTGTGTCACTTGCATCAATACCCGTCGCTGATTGGTCAAAGCCAAATTACTGATCACTGTTGGGAGGCGTTTGTTTGGTACAACGGCGTTGCACGCTTGGTCGGTGTTTCGTGTTAGTAAAGCGCTTTGGAAGATGTGTAAGAGCACTAGAGTTTCAAATGTGGTGATATGGTTAAAGTGCTCATCAGAAAGACGTAATTATGTGAGCTCATTTCATCCAGTGGTCTAAATCTGGTTATGTCTTCATTCACCCTGTTCCGGGACACCCTGTGCTGTAAAACCGAAAGATGTCAGCTGTGTCTCACAGAGCACCGCCTTCTTTATGATGTTTGGGGCTTTATGATTGGCCGCGGAGATTGGCTTTCAGAACTGTGGGTAGCCATGTTGTTTATAGCAACATGAAAGAAGATAGTCCACTGAGACTGTCCCTCTCTGGATTACTGTTTACTCAACAATATCATGAATTAGGTATAGCACATAATATCATCGACACTTTTGTAGATGATTTATTCTCATACTGTCTTTTTATATTTAGTCTAAAACATAGTTTGGCACTCACTGTCACCACCCACAATGTTAATAAAGTTGTCAACTGTTGATCAATAACGGCAGCAAGTGTTCCGCTAATCTGCTCCTAGGCGATAAAGGCCTACCCTCTGCCCTAAAGGTCCTAAACTGTTTACAGATTCTTATCGCTGCATGGGTGGCATCCTTTTGTATCGGGTGTCATGTTGTAGTCACGCGTTTCCCATATACCGCTCACGTGAATCCTGGGACTTGTAGTTCTTTAGGCCCCGGAGCGCGTTGACTGTAAGCAAGTCCAGAACTACAAACGCTACGATGTGGCGCAGCCGCAGTGAGTTGAAGAGGCTCGGGGGAAAAAAGAAAAAAAAGAAGCGCATCCTGAATGATTCCCGGACCTCTGCAGTTGTCGTCGGTAACGTGAAGAGATACACGCTATATTCCGGTAATGGTGACATATCTTTATTAAGTGGCACGTTGTTTTTTTAGGTGTAAATACATTGGACTGACGTTAACGTTACTGAGTTACTCAACAGCGTGCTTTAGCTATCTACTGTATAATATCACTGCAGTCAATGTGAACACATGTCAACTTCACACAGGTATAGTTAGAAAGAAAGCTGGATAGTTTAATGTTTGTTTTAGCTTTGGTAAACAGTTGGACTAAAGTTGGAATGTGTAGCCAGTACTTTAACTGGTTGATGGTTAGCAGTAGCATGTAACGGTAAATTCATTGTGTTAACAGATTATTTCTGTATTTTTCTACTATCTAGGAAATAATTGGAATTGCAAGATGGGAGGTTTGTGACTTTAAACGTTTTTCTATCTATTTATCTATCTATCCATTTATGCATCTAATGATTTACCTATCTATCCATTTATGCATCTAATGATTTACCTATCTATCCATTTGTGCATCTATCCATTTGTGCATCTATCCATTTGTGCATCTATCCATTTCCATTTATGCATCTATCCATTTACCTATCTATCCATTTATGCATCTATCCATTTATGCATCTATCCATTTACCTATCTATCCATTTATGCATCTATCCATTTACCTATCTATCCATTTATGCATCTATCCATTTACCTATCTATCCATTTATGCATCTATCCATTTACCTATCTATCCATTTATGCATCTATCCATTTACCTATCTATCCATTTATGCATCTATCCATTTACCTATCTATCCATTTATGCATCTATCCATTTACCTATGTATCCATTTATGCATCTATCCATTTACCTATCTATCCATTTATGCATCTATCCAAACTGAACTTTGAAGCAAACTGTGTAGCTGTGTGCAAAAAGGGGCACCAGCGTTTGTTTTGTTTGGGGAAACTGTCCTATTTTCACATTGACAAAACCATGATGACCTTATTTTATCGTGCTTTTATTGAATCCATTTTGTCCTTTTCTTTGGTGTCATGGTTTGGAAACCTCTCTTTAAAGAACAGGAACTCTCTGTATCAAATTGTGAAATGGTCAGCAGGCTGATTGGGGAGTCACAGCTTGGCCTAGAGTCCTTGTACACCAGACAGTTGCAACGGATCACCGGCTCCATTTTAAGTTTTAAGTTAGGTATATGGTCCCACGGTGCAGAACAAAGCGGTATAAAAACAGCTTTGTTCCAGCAGCCATCACGCAGGTGAACAAATCATAGCATAGTGCACAGATGCTATAGAAATGTGGATACACTTATTTATTTTACTTATTGATTGACTGATATTTTCCTTGTGTACTTTCATCATGTTTGTCTTGTTGTCTGTGCTGTTTGTAATGTCTGTCGAGATGGATGCCTCTCTCATTTGCAAACCAAGTCTACCTACGGGTACAAATAAAAGTAACCTGAACTATCTATCCATTTATGCATCTATCCATCTATCCCGTCCATTTACCTATCTATCTATCTATCTATCTATCTATCTATCTATCTATCTATCTATCTATCTATCTATCTATCTATCTATCTATCTATCTATCTATCTATCCATCTATCCATCTATCCATTTATCTACCCATTTACCTATCTATCTATCTATCTATCTATTCCCCATTCCTCTCTCTTCTGCCCTCAAATACACACATATAATATTGAGACGGTAGCATCGTAATGAGAGCTTTCTTCTGTTCCAGATCGGGTGAATAACTTCCCTCCCATCCCTCAGTTCATGAGAATAAAGCCGTGCTTCTACCACAACATTGAAGAGGAAATTCCTGAACCCCACCAGCCGTTGTTGCGCAGAATCTACACACTATGGATGAGTGCGTGTTGACACATACATTTCCTAACTTTGTGTTTGTCGTTTTTTCTGAAGACGAGCATGCATCACGACCCTTACTCTCTTTTCTCCACGTCTCCACGGTCCTCTCTTCCCCCGCAGTGTATTCGGGCACGCTGTGTTTAAACGTGATCTCATGTATCGCTTGGTGGGCCGGGGGTGGAAATGCCACGAACTTCGGCTTTTCCCTCCTCTGGCTCATCCTCTTCAGCCCGTGCAGTTACACCTGTTGGTTTCGACCACTTTACAAAGCCTTCAGGTTAGTCACCCTCTAAAAATGTCATATTTAAAGGGCACCCTGCCCAAAAAAGAGCCCCTGGGTACTTCACAGGTTAAAATATCACATCACACACACAAGAAGGAGGTGTCACATGTAAAACACACACACACACACAGGCAGAATCCCAAACATACTACTGGTTTTTTAATTGTACTTTTCACACTTTATGTGATAGTAAAAAGACCGACATGTTGACAGCTAGTAGGAGGAAGCAGCAGCATAAATAGAGCCTCGTGTTCCACCGTCTCATCCCTTTGGTCTTCTCTTTTGTTCACAGGGCCGATAGCTCGTTCAACTTCATGGCCTTCTTCTTCATCTTCTTCCTCCAGTGTGTCTTGGCCCTCATCCAGACTGTCGGCATACCTGGCTGGGGAACAAGGTGAGTTGAACCAAACCCGCTTTGGAGGGCTGTGCGCATGTTGTTTGGTGTTGTTTTTGTACCAGCGAGTGGGTCACGAGGGCTTTTGTCAAATGATCAAGGCAGCTGGAAAATGAATTTTCCATCAGACGCACACGATTAATTGGGGAGTCGTATTTAGAATCTGTAGCTTTTTACAGTTTTGTTTCTATGAATTGCCCATCGGCCTCTTGATATTAAATGTAAATGGGGGAGGAAAGGTTTCATCCGTAACCTTAAGTGAGGTATTCTTTTTGTTATGCTACGTCCATTGACTTCCAATATTAGTCCGTTTTACACTGATCACCAGAACGCTGTTTGCCACCGCATATGTGTTTCCTCACTGCTTAGAGGGATAGTTTGGATTTCTTTAAGTGAGGTTGTATGAGTTACTTATCCATAGTCACTGTTTTACAGTTTGTAAAAACAGATAGGCGCACAAGAGCAAAGCAGTGTTCTGCTGTGAACGGGGCAGCAGCAAAACGTACTTAAGGCCCACCTACAAACAATATCAGTTTTAGTGTACACTATATTCAGAATACTTTCTCTGCCTTAACTTAGCAGTCACACCGTCTTTTCCGATGGGGAACTGAAGCCGTTATATCCGTCTTTGCTCTCTTTAAAGCTACAAGACTCCTTTGACAAAACCAGTAATTTTACCTCACAGAACACAGGAGCTGCTGGTCTACCGCTGCCTCGATCCAAAGTCACACAATTACATCAACAAACTAAATAATCCGGGCAGCGATAGGCCGGCGACTCCTGTGTTCTGAGAGGTAAAATTACTGTTTTTGTCAAAGGAGTCTCGTGGTGTTAAAGAGAGTATAGATAACAGCTTCAGTTCCTCGTCGCAAAGGGCGGTGAGGCAGTGAAAATATACTAAATAAAGCGTAAAGTGATGTTTTTAGGTGTCTAGCTGCTGCCCTCGTCCACAGCAGTACATGGCTTTTCTCCCGTGCTGTTACTCCTGTCTGCATCTCTAAACCGGGGCTGTGCTGACATCATCTACTGTAGAGTAATACACTGACTATGGACGAGAACCTCGTACAACCCCAGTTCAAAACACCCATACTATCCCTTTAATGGCTCATTAGTAGCCTTGGGTATTTGTATTAAATCCACTTTTCTAATTGCATACTGTGTGATACACTAACCCGTGCTACTCCATCTCACTCTCACCAACACATCGAAGCGGCTGGATTGCGACAGTGATGTTTTTCAGCCATAATGTGGGCGCCGCTATAGTGATGCTTATCACAACCCTGCTCTTCACTGTGGTCACCGCTTTAATGGCACTGGTTCTCATTAAGGTGAGTGAACGCATACGCTGAAAACACACTCGCATTTTGTTTTTTTTTGAGGGCCGGGGTTTGTCCCACAGACGCTTGAAAACTGTCCCAAACACACATGAACTCCCCCCCCCCCCTCCCTCTCTCTTTCTTTTCTTGTGCCAGGTGCACAGCATGTACCGCGGCGGCGGCGGCAGCATGACGCGCGCTAAGGAAGAGTGGAGCACCGGGTTGTGGAAGAGCGCACCGGTGAACCAAGCGGGGTTTAACGCTGTGGCTCAGACGGCCCAAGGCCCCAGCTTGCCCCAGTACCCGGCCGCGGTGCCCAGCTACCCCGACAACAGTCACTGGTGATAGCTGAGAGTCGCCTCTAGGTGGAGACAGACAGCCGGTCGCCTCTGTTGGTACACAGCAACGCGCCTCAGAGCACCATATCATCTCACCCGTACCTGACGAAATGCATAGGTATATATATATATTATAATTCTTTGAATGAGAAGATAGGATTGCTATAAAATAATGTTTTATCAAAGAGTTTTGTCATATCTTCTAATGATGCCATTCCATTTCAACGTTTGTTTACATCTAGTTTATTTAAATGAATGAGAGACACTTTTATGCTCAAAAGTCTTGCAATTATGCAATTGGAATATCACAAATAGTGCGAACTGTTCAAGGATAGCAGTATAAGAAAGATGTGTGCCTTATGGATCTTTATGATAGTTTTATGAAATGCCAAATCTGCATGATAGCAATCATAGTGTGCCAAACAACGGAGTTTTTTTCTTTTCTTTCCCTTTTGTAACGAGCACGTCTGAGAACTGCACGATTTTTATTCTTGGTTATTTTCTGTGTATTATTCTGTCAGGAGTTCAGTTTACTTTTGATACGCTGTGCTTGAATTCTCCGTGCTCGCCTGCTTTGGCTGTGATATCTTGAAATGCGCCTTAATGTTGCGTGCAGATGATTTTGTATGTTAAAAGTGTCTTGCTTGACTTTCGCCTTAACGAGCGCTGCCTTTAGTTGTTGTTGTTGTTGTTGTTGTTGTTGAACTGGACTTGTGCTTCAGTGAAGCTACGATTGGAAACATTTCAAAAGCTGTTGTTGGTGCGTAATCCTCCCCTGCGATTTCTCACTGATTTGCCAAAACACATTTTTTCCATTATTTTGATGCTGTTAAAAAAAAAAAAAAAAGGTCATACCCAAAAGTAGATGTTGTGTTCTCAGTTTCTGCATTTCCAAAGCTGCACTGTTTGCTTTTAGTGGTTTAGCGCCCTGCAGTGACAGAGCCTTATCTGCTGTTGTCAACGTTCCGGTCACTTTCACTTTCCTCTCCGGATAGACTGAATTTTTGTGTCTGGGTGACTGCAGCGTGCTTGTTGCATGCAGCCGGTCACGGGCGTTGGACTGAACAGGATTCTCTTATTTTCAATGAACTGACCTCATGTAACCGACACAAACAGACTGGAAAGCGGTGAAATGAAATCTTGCACGTAATCGTAGTCGCAGTGTGTTTAAATAGAGTCGGGTACTCCTGGGCTGATTCACTGTCATTCTAACAAACACCGGTGAAGATTAAACCCAGTGACCGTGGCTTCGTATGAAGATAATCAAGAAGTTCAGCTACTTTTATTTTGGCTCAATGATACAAAAAGTAGTTTAAGAACTAACTGGAAGTAAAAGGTGCCTGCAGCCTCATCGTTTGACTTGTTTTTCTTTTCTTGATACGAAAGTGTCCTTCATGGCCAACTGCCAAGATTAAAATTTCTGAAAATGGACATGTTGAAGTAACCTGTAAATATTGCACCATTTCAATAAATACTCTTATTCCCACATTGTCTGAGTTTGACTATTTATTACTCAAACACTGTTATATATTATCCACTCAAGGGTTTTGTAGCTTGAGCATGTCTAGTTTCACGCTGAAACAATATGTGAGATTGTTAAGCATGTCCAAAACTAATAGTTGGCGATTTCATATTATTTCCAGTGGAATATTACAGTATGCAAACACTTTAGCGACATAAATATCCCATAATGCAATGCTGTAGTGATAATAAATGTTCATAACAGACTATGGCGGACAGCTCCGTCACATCAGTGACGCTTCAGTGTCCAAGGTTCCACTTTTCTAAGCGTAATATTTTTTTTTTTAATTAGTTCAGACTTTTTGATTCTCACAAATAGTTCGATCACACGAGGCTCTCAGGAAGTGATGTAATTCTAGTTCAGTGCGCCCGAAAAGATAGATGCTACTGTTTGTTTATTTGTTTATTTGTTTATTTGTTTTATGGAGCGACTCCATGACACTTTACTCTGACATCTCAAATTAGATTTTTATAACTTTTTTGGGGGGGATTTGGGAAAAGTTCGATTACTAATATTTTTTAGAATATAGGAAAAACACGTATGGGCATAGTTCCCCTTTAAAGGTCAGCTATACTTTTCACAATCTTTGTATGCAGTATTATTGCTGTTATATGAGAAAGTATTATTATTGACTTGTTTTCATGTTCATTTAACGACTATAAAGATGTCTCTCTGTGGCATTAGACAACTCTATCATCCAGCTTTTAAAGCTCTTTTACAACAAACGGATACAAAATGCAGGCTTCAACGATGCAGTTAGTCTGGGCCACGAGTCCGGTTGTGCCTTTTGGTGCCCACTTTTGCTGCGTTCTCAGTGTAAAATCTTTACCCTGGCAAAGAAATACTGCCGTCGTATTGATTTATTCAGAAATACAAGTAAGGAATGTTCAAAGAAACTGCGAGCGGGATAAAAAGAAGCCTGCGAGCATCATGGAGTGATGACACGACTGAACTAAAAGTAGGAGCTCATTAAAATCCTGGGAGTGAAAGTCTGATGAACAGGAGCGAGGGCATCTAAAAAATAATAAGACAGTGATTTCTGAAATTTATGAACAACTCAGTAGAAGCTCTCTGCCTTTTTTTTTTAGAATAAAGGAACTGAAAAGGTAGTTGCAGTATACATGTTCCCATGCTGATCAACTGCATTGGCAATATATGAATGCATTGCCTTGTGAGATCAATATAACTGAATGAATTCTGTTCATGACAACTTCTTCATGCTGAATAATTGAGCAGATCTCACTTCGACCCTTTCTTATATCGACAGTACTTGCTTGAGGTGAAGTATAAGGCGGCTCTGAGCGCTGTTGTTAATGACAGTGTGAAAAACACAGAGCAGATGCTGAGCTACATTCCTGTAGTTTTGTTTGGTCTAAGACTTTTTTTCGACAAAAACAAACGCGTCTGAGGAAACAGTGGAGTCGGCGTGTTTGTGTGTTTTTGTTGTCATCATCCCGCCACACAACCCGCAGGAGTATCTGTTGGAAAACATCAAGACAACAAGCGGTTGAACTGAGAGAGACAAGGTAATCACTACTGATAGCTACACACACATAAAACTCCCAACGAAGTTTATTATTATTAAAAAGGGCTGCATTTTCCCAAATATTGTACACAAAAAAACAACAAAATTCTTGTCCGTGCTTTGTCTCAGATGCACCGATTCACTGAAGCCCACACTTCTGCTTCCCAATGATACGCTAGTTCACGCTCAATGATGATGCAACTTTTTACTTTTTACTTTTACAATTTACTGCAGTGAAATAATCTAATGTGTTTGTTATGGAAGACAGAGTTATGAAGTTCACTTTAAATCACCGATAGGCACTAGGGGGCTCTATTGGCAGAAATGGAAAATAATATTATTATTATGTTAAGGCCTCTGAGCCAGGTGAACGGCGTTACTTTGCACTCGGCGGCTCACAGTACTACAGTCGTGGAAGCGGAGTGAGCGGACCGGTATTCAGTTGGTTGCAATCTGCAACCAGGGACTGTGTATAAGAAGAGGACGTTCTTTGTGATGTCACCCATTGATTTGTGGACTGACGTTTTGAATCCTCGAGTTCGGCGTTTCGGCTGTCGCGATATTGGTTTTTTTTTTGCAACCAGTGAACAGAAGTGACCATATTTTGACTCCAAAGGAGCGACGAGGAGACGCCGTGTACGGCTCTGGTAACGGCAGCGACCTGTCAATCACAAGGTAGCCCCGCCCTAAAGCATACCCTGCTTTATGGTCTATTTTATTCTAAATGGACCATAATTTACGAAATGAACATCATGCTGTACTGAACAAGACTTGAAACTAGCAATTGAGACGATAAACCCATATTTACAGTGTTTACTGACGTGATACATTAAATGAGAAGTCATTTTCTCATAGACTTCTTTACAATCGCCCCCTGATGGCCACTAGAAAGAATGCAACTTCAATGCATTTTTCAGATCCAGAGGTTGCTGCCTGTCTGCAACACTAGGTGGCACCAAATCGTACACACTGTGCCTTTAATCACAGCAGTAAGTCTGTAGTCTCTTGTTTTTTTTTTTTACTGCTACCAGGAAATAAGAAGTACATGCTATTGATCAATCATTAACACAACCACAGGCTGGACATATGCTCTCTGACTGAACAAACAGTTTATGAAATGAAATCTGCCTGGAGACAAGAGGTCAAAGTGTTTGCTACTTGTTCATTGTTGCTGACGAAGACTTAGATCACACGTATTATGATTGCTGAAAGAAAAACGCCACTGCGACAAATAAATAACAGTTGAAAATAAAAACGCTCTTGCCTGTAAACAATATATTACAGTGTGTATTCACAATTTATCATTTTACAATAAAAAAAATATATATAAAAAAAAAAAGTCTTTTCAACTGTTTCCTGGAGTGAAAGTTCCACCAGAGAAGTCTTTGCAGTGAACGTGAGCTGCCTCGTCCGCGTACAGAAATGATAGACAGTGGAGGAAATTGGCAAAGAGGAACAGGACAACGATCAAAAGAATTTATAATGCGAAAACTTTTCCTCCACAGTAGCACACCTATAGGGAGATAATTGGTGCCTTTGATTGAGTTCTATACCTCAGCAGAGTCAAATCTCTGACTCGTCATTTATATATCCCAGACCGTCCAGACTTAAAATGTTGGCCATGGGTGTGAAGTGGTGCTCCCCGTTCCCTTTGAAGTCAACAGCAGAGTGATTATTGTTGGCACTGCAAGGTCTTCCAGGCTCGGGTCCCAGGAGCTTTATCTCTGAAGTCCTGTTCTGGTTGTGCGAGTATTCCGCCGACTGCCTCTGCCCCTCGCTTTCACCGGTGCGCTTTGCAAACTTGAAGCACTCCTTTGAACGTCCCTGACTCCAGATCCAGAATATGACGGCCATCAGGGAGAGACAAAGCAGCGACAGCAGAGCCACGGCCACCTCCAAACGGGTCACCCTGTGCGTGTCGCTTTGGTTCTCGGGGGACGGCGGGTCCTCGGTGTCCGGGTTTGGCGCCGGCCCCGGTGCGGCTGTGTTCAGACTGTGAGTAGAGTTTGAGGAATTCGTCACCTCGTTGCCATGAGTCGTGACGCCTGCCGCTCCTGCGCCGGAGTCGAGCTGTAATCGATAAACCGCCACAGTCCGGTTGTACGTCCTCCCGTTGATCAGCTCCACCGAGTCACACTCGTAGAGGCCGGTGTCCGACTCAGACGCGCCCAGGATGAGGAGCCCACCGCTGTAGATGTAGTATTTGTTGCTGGAGTGAAGTGTTTGGTCAGAGAATCGCCACAGGACCTGTGCCAAGTTGGAGTGGAGCTGGCAAGGCAGCTGGATGTTGTTCTCTGGAACGAGGGTAAAGTCCACAGCTGCGACTGGATCTATAAATACACACACATTCAGTTGGTCTCACCGCACGCTGATGGATACGATTCATACGGAAAGTATTGCCCCGCAATGCATGCAAAACAAGTCCACGTGCCTGGCTGGGGACATTGCGCGACGTCTCCCTCCTTCAGACTCTGTATTGCAGTGCTTGAGGAGGATGACGAGCTGTGGACTGAGGAGCACTGCTGGGTGGTGAAGTCCCAGACACAGTAAGGATCCCTGGCCAGGATGCAGTCCACACAGGAGGCGTAGCGGCTGCAGTTACTGACCGGCATCTGGATAACACCAAACGCTGAACCTGCATACAGTTGGCCCTATTGGCACACACACACACACACACACACAAATTAACCCAAAAGCATTTCATCTTCATTTCAACTGAAGCCTCTCTACTGCCTGTTAGAAGCAATTGAGTGACAGGATATTTAAATGAAGATGTAAAGTCTGACTGAAGCTTACTGTCCAACACCGGTAAATGATTATAAACCATGATGACGGTGCGCTAACGAACCATATTTGCCACAGTGTGTTAAACTTATTCGGAGTTACCTTGCTGGACGAGAGGCGCAGGATGCTAATGGGCACGGGGCTTTCATACAGCTGAAGTTCCTCAATGATGAACATCTCTCCTGCGTAGTTGACAGCCTTCTGAATGTAACCGTTTTCTATCAGGACACAAAAATAAAATGGCCATCTAATACCCATATAATAAGCACATCGTAGTGACTCTCACTACTTATACAGAATGTGTGTCTTAAGAGGTGCTGATGGCTTTAAAAGCTGACAGTTAAAGGTGTTTGATTCTGACTATCACCAAGAGATTCCTACGTGGAAACACAAACATCTTCTGTTTTTGGTGTTTTTGCCTTTTGTGCCTGGTTTGAAGTTGGAGAAAGATGATGTCACTACTGACTGTGCACCAATCTGAGTTTCGCAACATTTGAAAAAACAAAAACAGTTGTGGGGATTGTAGGCCACACAGTGAAACAGACGAGAGTTTTTGAGTGTTAAACTGTATAAGACATACTTCACCCACAAAATGACCATTTGTATATCAATTACTCCCCGTCTGTTACCTTATATTCTTCAAGCACACTTTGTTTTTCTCGCATGCCTTCGCAGTGAACGGAGAACCCCAAAACAGAGAAAAGTCTTGATGAATGAAAATAATTTCAAGGTTTTAGTGATGATGATGCGTTTGGGGAGGTAGTGAGCATACTACTGGATAATTGAGACTTAGATTATACTGCACGAGCTGTGTGAGAGTTTGTAAAATGTTTTATTAAAGTGTTGCTGTTGTTAAACGCTTCAACTCATCAAGACTTTTCACGTTTTTTGTCCACCGAGTGAGGTGTGCGAAAATGATGAAAAGTTGTCATCATGAATTCAAGGTAACACTGGGTGAGAAATTGATCTACAATTAGTCATTTTGGCGGTGAAGTATTCCTTTAAAATAAAACTACTTTTTTTTAAACTTTGACGGAACATTTTACATTATGGAGAAATACTTAAAACCAAGAATTTCAGGGGCTTTTAAGTTTAATTAACCAGAATATTCATACAGAAAACGAATAGCCCCAAAATCAGTTCAGGTCTACTTTCATCTTTGTAAAACCTATTTCTTTAAGAGATGTCCCATAGTTTAGTTTACCAGTGCCAATGAACATGACTGCATATCTCTGCCCGTCCAGCGCCAACACGCTGTCCACTACAACCCGAGTCAGCAAAGCTCCCCTCTTGACCAGCAGCGGGCCTCCTGTCAGCGGGTGAACCGCATCGTCCATGAGGGGGCGGTCCCTGATGAACTGGAGGGTTTTGTCAGGAAGGTCCAGAGAGCGATTCATCCCCATGTTACGTGCCACGTTATTGATGCACTGAAATTGCAAGACCTCACTTCAGAATTGTGTGGGTTACTTTTCATATGAAACGCTTTGAACGCTTTGAACGCTTCGATGTCCAGAATCACTTCTGGCTGCAACAAAGTCTGTCGACTCACCGCTCCGGGTCTGGGGACTGGCACCTCTCCGGTGTACATCACCCACTTCACGTGGGACGTCTCCACAGCGACAGGTGTCTTAAACTTGCCGTCGTTGAAAATGTTTCGAATGTCAGACACTCTAAAGGCACATACTGCAGAAACCTGGGACAAGCTCCTGGAAACACCAAACCAAACACGTTTAGTCAAGCAAACTGCTAAATACTGTATAATCGAGTGACTGGAGAATATCTTTTACATTTTATCTGTCCATTGCTTTTTTATTTGTGCCTGCTGTTTATTTAGACTGCATGGTATTGTGTTTTTAGCCTTTATATATACACAGTTCATATATATATATATTGATATATATATTTATCTATTTCATTTTTTATATACATATTTTCTGACTATCCATCGGTAAAAAACGAATGTAGGATAAAATTTAAATCCTAATATGATATATATTAACTGCTAAGTGGCGTATGTTGACATAATGAATGAAACAATATTCTTTAAAGTTTTTGTTTTTTGCCCAGTCTTTTTTTTGTAAATATAGACACCATATTAAATCTTCCACATTGACTCCTACCTTGCCAGAGCTCGACACCCATCCCTAAGACATAAAACTACAGGATTTGAATTTAAGCACGTACGACTGCGGAGTGAAGACGGCGTAGAAGACGCTCTCCCTCCAGTCCTCGTCCTTCAGCAGGAAGACATCCTGGACAATGGGGGGCAGGCTGGGTTCAGGGAGGGAACAGTCCAGACGAGCTTTCAGGAACGTCGTCCATTTCCTCTGCAGTGTCCGCTGGCCGCCCATATCCCCCTAAACACAGAGACAGATACTCCTCTTGAACACAACAACCAGACCAGCGTGTCAGACAAAGAGCGTGAGGCCAAACGCATCACTGCACATTCTCACACGGGGATGTTATTAGACCTACTCTCTCTTCACGTCTCTGGAAAAGCTTTTACACAGTATGTATGTAATCATACCTTGCAGACACGGGCCACTCGAGACACTGCAACTTTGCTGTAGAAGTCGTACTCCATGGCATTCTCACTGAAGAACATGTACACCTTATCATCATCACCATCAGGACTATCGAAACGCTCACCCACAAAGTCCATGTAGACAAAGTTTGGCTCTGAAATCAAGTTAAAAAAAAAAAGGGCGATTAACATTTAGGACAGATGCAGAAAAGTCTAGATATCTAATAAACACTGTCTCATGCATAAATAGTGTTGCTGCAGTAGATTCCCTCTTAACTTTGCACACCACTGTATAAAGCTTTAACAGGACAGTTTTCTTCTTCTTTTTCTTTGCAGGGGAGGAACTCACCACTGAGCCAGGAGCTCTTAAACTCTGTGCGGAGAGCCAAGTCGGAGCTGCGCAGAACCACCGGCTCAGAGCCCAAGAAGTTGATGGATGTAGCAGAATACAGGTCATTTCCTGTCAGACAGGAAGAAGAGGTGAGGGGAAAGATTCCTGGAAATACATTACTCACATTAAAGGGGGACCAATATCTAATTGATATGCCGACTAATGGACTGATCCAACCGGAACTGGTCTTTGTCTGACTAACTAGTGCGTACGTTGAGTGAGCAGGTAGCGTTATGAGGGTGCCATTTGTAACATGTGCCAATAAATGTGGCGCTCAGGCCTCGTGTGTCTAGTAAAATTCTGCACGCAGTTATCACGCGGCGATATTCTCTGTTGGTGCACTTTGAACGCTCAGCAGTTTTCTGTGCTTTGTTCCCGTTGGCAGCAAACCCGACTCAGACACTCACCGACCATGAGGGAGGAGTATCTCTGGAAGGGATCAAAAGGACACTTCCCCTTCCCCTCCTCCTGCTTTCCCTCCAGCCTCAGCTGTCCATGAACAAACGTCTGTCGGAAACGAAGGGGGGGAGAGAGAGGACAGAAAAACTTGTTATTAAGAGAGAGAAAAGAAAGAAAAGGGTGCCAGTTGTATTCAGACACAGTACCGAGTCTACCAGCCTGTTTTAGCCCATTAACTACAACTACAGCGTGTATTAACATTATTACTCACCATTCTCCAAAAGATAAAACATGATGAAGATATAATATATATATATATATATGTTAAAGTTCGCTGTTGTTGTGTTTCTGCACATAGGAACCATTTGATTCTCCTTGGTGATACCTTTCAGAGGCTCATTCCTCTGAGAGGTAAAATGTTTTTGTCAATGGAGTCTGGTGGATTTGAAGAGAGTATACTGCAGATAACAGCTTCAGTTCCTCGGCTGTCTGACGGCGAGGTAAAGCAGTGAAAATATTCTAAACATAGCGTACATTTAAACTGGTATAGATATACGTTTATCTGTTTCTTCAAACTCAGGCCGCGCCGACCGCCATCTACTGTGGGTAGTACACCGGCTATGGATAAGTACCTCATACAACCCCACTTCAAAACATCCACGCTATCCCTTTAAGTCAGGAGCACCGAAGCCCGTGACGGGTTTATAATCAAAATAAAAGGAAAAGGGTTTGGAAAAGGGTTTGACCCCCCTCATAATAAACAGAGGTCCGTGTCAACGGAAACCACAGCTGAACCAACTCCCCATGTAATCTCCACTTACTAAAGTTTACTCACCATATAATCACAGATGGGGCTGAAAGCGTTTGTGCCGCACACATACATAGTCGTGTCGTTCACTCGGTGCAGGGTTCGAATGTAGTTACGGCATTCCACCTGCAACGAGATCCAGCAGAGGGAATGCCAAGGCCAGAGCTGTGTTAGTTCAGCCGCCACACACACACACACACACACACACACACACACACACACACACACACACACACACACACACACACACACACACACACACACACACACACACACACACACACACACACACACACACTGCCTGGGGTTGAGCTGGTGACCAGAAGGTCAAAGCTGTGTACATGCATTTCCCTCTTGTGCCTTTATTTGGACATTAGGTACAGAGCTGGAAGCAGAGAGCTTCAAAGAGAGCTCTGTGTAGACTTGAAAAGGAAAAGAAATAAAAAAAGACTCCCATATAAATGATTTACAGATGCACAGAGATAAACCTCACAGGAGGGTGAACTGCTTTCACTCAGCAGCCATCCTTTAAGGCTGTGTCCTTACCCACAAGTAAAAGGTTTGCGTATGCGAGCTCTGTTTTGAAAGGCGTTTCACAAACCTCGGCATGTTTTCCTTTGTACGTGCACTCCCTCTGTTTCTCCTCGGTGACTCGCCAATACACCTGCATCAACAGAGGGGACAGGTGTTCTTGTCAAAGCACGTATAGGAACGGTGTCGCAACGCGAAGCCCGTCGGCAGTGGAGCCGTGACCCGTTTGCTCTCACGCATTTCTGTTAGCTGCGCAGCTACAATTATGAACCCACAGACCACCGTGTGGAGTCCAACGAGACCATTATACATTCAAATCCCTCATGCAAATGTGCACGGGCCAAATAGAAAACAGTGTTGAACTGGCAGCTGGTTTGACAGCAGTTCATTACGCAATCTGGCGTGTTTCGGTGAGCCAAGGTACAGTCTCTTAAAATAGTGAAAGAGGGCAGAGAAAGATACACAAAGAATACACTGCATCACAAATAGACATTACTTCATTTTAAAGGGGACATATCATGAAAAACTCACTTCTTCCAGTGCTTGTGCACATACATTTGGGTATCTGGAGTGCCTACCGACCTTTAAATTGTGAACTGAGACGGCCGGGTCATTTTTTTTCTGGGCTGCCAAGATCAGAAATCATGTGATTCAAAAAGCCAAAATTAGATTTTGCTCCCCTTCCTATGCCACGTGCAGGCTCATTAGAATAAACCGACCCCCATCTGAGTATCTCCGCCCACAGTTTGAGAACTACCTTTGCAAAGGTGCGCTGTATTTTTCTCAAAAGCCGACCAGAGCAGACTGGGCTTCTTTGAGAGGGAGCCGAAAAGAGACAGGCGCTAAAATGGAAGCGTTTCAGTAAGAGGGTGGATACAGGTGTATTCAGACACATCATTTGAGAAAAATACTGCGTTTTCTGAACATTAAAGCATGTAAACGTGTTCTAGCAGAAACCCCAAAACACAAGTATGAACCTGGATATGAGCATGACTTGTCTTAAAAGGATTATATTATATTATAATAATATTATATAATATTTAGGAACCACTGATAAAACTCATGATAAGGAAAGACAAATCCGGCCTTGAGTGGCTTACTGATTATTTGATGAAATACCTTTGACCACTTCAATAAAATATCATAAAGCATCATAAATGGGCGACCGTGGTGCACTGGGTTAAGAGGTCGTCTGGGAACCGGAAGGTCTACGGTTCGATCCCCGACTGGGACGTGTCACGTGTCGAAGTGTACCTGAGCAATACACTGAACCCCACTACTCCCTATATACAGGGATGGGTCAAATGCAGAGAAAAATTTCCCCCTTAAAAGGGATAAAGAATAGTATACATTCTATAAATCTTCCATTTTGAATCTGTTGTTTATTGAGAGTTATTTAATCTGCCAAAAGAGAATTTGAATGTTAATATGTAAGTGTTCTGCTTCAAACACAACACAGCTGATCAGAACAGACTTGATCTTGTTCACATCTTCTCGTCTCTTTTTGGACGGATCCCGTCACGTGTTCTTACCGCGGCCTTCCTGACGGAGACGTCGTCGATGTCCAGAGCGTACACGGCCTCTCGGGCCCCCAGCAGCAGCACGCCCAGGTCATCTCGCATCAACATGGTGGAGTAGTTGAAGATCCCCTCTTCTTTAAACAACTTCAGCTCGTCTAAAAGAAAGAGTAGAGCATCTGCATTGCTTATCTACGTTTTAGCTGTTGTGACTCTGTGCAGTCGGGAAAACGCTCCCACGGCTGAAAATAAAATTGCAAATTCATGAAATTGTACAAACTTGTCCAAGCCAAGCAGAAAAACAGAAGAAGTTAAAGTTACACTGCTTATTCGCTCGGTTCACATAATCACATACATCATGAAGCTGTGATGAATTCTATTTACTGGTCAAACAGAGAAGTAAATCTTCCAGAAACAGAAGGAATATCCCATGACATATTAGTGGGGAAGCACTGAGGACTTACTCTGGTAGGGGACGGTCTTCCGTGGGACACAATAGTGAGTGTTGAGTGCACTGTGTGAAACATGGAGCATCGATCCACAGACGATGCTCAGGGCCCAGAGAAGAAACATGGCTCAAAGTCCGGGTTTGACTAAGTGTGGAAGAGCTGCACGGTCCAGCTCTGCCGCCAAAGCACCCAATCAGGGATAGAACATGGTTCAGTGTCTCAGTCCAGATGTTGCTGCTGCTCCGGCACAAGTCGTCCTCGTGGTGCAGCTCATACGTGTGTTTAACCAGGCCCGCGGGGTGCGGCTCAGTCGGCGTCCTGCGTGGTGAGGAGCTCTCTATGTCGGCGTTTGCCTCCAGCGCAGCGCTAATGAGCTACTGGTGTCCTCTCTGGAAGGAGGAGCAGGAGCCATGCTGCCCAGCTACTGGTGAGGGATGCTGCAGGAGATCATCTTTATGGTGCCCATCTCTAGGAGAGACATGAAAACAGCTATGCATTAGAGATCAGTGACATGGAGAGACTGAGTTTAATGCTAAGACTGAAGATAATTCCAGGCTGTGAAGTCTTAATGAATCCCCTTTTTCTGTTGCACACTTCATCATTCGTGGATGATTATTATAAAGACAATAACCGCAGTGTGAATGTGATTGTGTCTACCAGCAGTTATTTATTTAATATATTTATCAAAAAGAAAATATATGCAGTCAATGGACCGGTAGCGGGGATGAAAGAAACATAGACATCAGATCTTTCAGACCGTTCACTAGAGAACTGTGAGAAAATCCTGCTTCTTAAAGTTGAGATGAAATGAAAAATCCCCAGTGATACCGTGCACCTGTTTAACAATTTATGCAAAATAAATACAAAAAATCTATTTCTTTGTATTCCAACTAAATCCAATGATCTTTTCCTACCTGTGAAACAAATCACACAATACAATATTTATACAATGACCCTTAGAGGAATGAGAACAGAATAATAAAAAACAAATAATAAAGCAGAATTTTTTTTTTTTTTTTTTTTTTAAATTGCATGTAACTATTACATGTTAAATAACTAAAGCATGTTAGCTTACACGTTAGCAGCACTAAAGCACGTGAAAAACATCAGCTGTGAGCTTTTAAAATAATCATTATTATTAACAATTACCATATACAGTAGCAGCCGGATTACTCATGTCTGTACCTTTAACTCTCACACACACAAATACCACAGATAAGCAAATGTACACGGCACGATGAACCTTTATTTTAATACCGCGGTACACCCTGACACCAGTATACCGTGACAGCCCTACTCATTAGAGACAGATTCAACCCAGAACGGTCTAAATCAGCCAAGATATCCTGAATTCGGTGCAGAGTATCAGGCCAAAAACACTGGATCCTACAATTCTCAAACTCAAAAGTATCTCTATTTTGACTCTCCCTGCTGTAAATATACATTTCAAATGTCCAAGTTCCCCCAATTTTGCTATCAGAGGCCTTCTGATAGAAATTGTCGTCGGAAGTATATTTGTCAAGAAAGGCTAAACAGGGACAAACGCCACCTTGTTGTTACATCAGAGGAGTGCAGCACCACTGACAGTCACAACAATGAGAAGTCGTAGGTGTAACGCTCACAGAGGAAACTGGTGTCAAGTGACATTCTGCCATGCTGCCCCCCCAACCCCTCTTCCTCCTCCACTCTGGCTCTTCCTGTCCTCCCTGATAAGAACCTGCTTCCTCTGGGCTCAGCAGGGTCCACGCGGCAGAGGGGGGGGGGGGGGGGGGGGGGGTCAGGTTTGGGCATGCATGCAGATCACAATAATACAAAGCTCCATCCCTCCCTGGGATTCTCTCTGTTTTGACAAACTGAGCGGCGCAGCCTCATTCACAATTCATCAAGGCACTTTTTCTTTTTTTTCTCAGAATAACACACAAAGAGTGTGTACTAAGAGCAGACTCGCGAGGTAAAAATAAAAAAACTACACTCTTATCTTTTTTTTTTTTGGCGCATGCCGCTCAACAAAAAAAATAAAAGCAGCCGCACCACGCAGCCGCTTTGCAAGTGTTGTTTTGGGTTTTTTTTAGCTCGCGGAGCGAGAGAGAGAGAGAAAATACAGCAGATTTCACAGAGTTGCGTCCCTTGAGACACACACCAGAGACTCCTCGACTGTTTGACAGAAGCTTAAATGACAGCATCCAAAATTTCCTCGAGAGACAGACACGCGGTCGACTCCCTTGTGCATCTGAACAACCTCGTGGGTTTTTTTGAATGTGCGTTTTGCAAAAAAACCGCGGTGCTCTCACCTCGTTGTTACTTGACACAGCGGGGCGAGCTGCTGCATGTGTAGGACTGCTCATCTGTTGTCAGAGCACCGATGTCGTGCATGTCTTTTCCCCTGGGGGGGGGGGGGGGGGGGGGTAGGTTGAGCACTACAGCTGAATGAAATGACTGCAGGTTGTTTATCCACAGAGTTTGACAGATGCTTCCAAACAGTGCACAGGCAGGTACGGCTGCACCAATAGAAGAGCGTGCAGCAGTCGTGCATGTGCACGTGTGGCCAGGGTGTGTGTGCGTCTGAGTATATGTGTGTGTGTGTGTGTGTGTGTGTGTGTGTGTGCACAGCTGAGGTTTCTTTTGACAAAACTTCACCATTTACCAGTTGCACAAAGCTGCTCTTCTTATAAAAAAAGACTCTTAAATTTGGTCGGTCAAGTTACTTAATTCAAATTACATTTTTTTTCAGTCTTTTCTTTACATTACATTTCTAACTTTGAAAAAATCATCATCATCATGTTACACACTGACATATTCATCGCCTTACGCCAAAAACACACCAGAGCAGCCTGCCATGCAATGTCTATGTAAAGCAGCGGGCGGCGAAACTAAACGCTGGGCATAGTTTAAATTTTAGCGGCAAAGTGTGACCAGAGAAACGCTGCAGCCAATCAGTAAGCAGAGTCATGTGACATGTTGACATGTGGCGTTGGGCTGTGAATGTGTTGCGGCGAACATTTTATCGACCTATTGACACATTCAGCGGTCACAGAACAGCATCAGCATTCATCTGGAGTCTTCTGTCAGCGTTTGGCCACCTGACCAACAAAAGTCAAATATTTACTCTACTTTAGGTCTGTTCGGGTCAACTCCACAGGGAAACAAGTGAGGCTTTTTATCTGCTAAACGCTGCACTTCCTTCACCAGCTGGTTGCTAACTTCGTCTGTCTGTTATTTGGTGCTCGTCAGGAGGCTTTAAGTAGACTTAAGGTTACTGCGAGCAGCTGGCCTGTCGCGATAACTACTTTTTTTGGACGTTCTGTTGTCCCAGAAATAATTGCGAAGTGCATCCCGTCAAAGAGCGATGAACGTTTAATTCTAAAGAATATTCCGACATTGGAATTGGTATGTGAACATCTAAATAAATGAAACATAGATTTAAAAAAATCAACATACAATTATTGAAATGGGCTCTCGGGCTCTGTTAACAACAAGTCTTATAATGAGGCAAAACCCTGACTATCCTGGCATTGTGTCGGCTGAAATGTTGGTGACATTCTTCATCATGAAAACAAACACGCATGTAAACACAACGGGCGAAATCGAGGTCAACAAAAGTGATCGAGGTCAATGTTGGCGAGCAGTTTTGGGTTTTGTTTGTGGGTCAGAAAACCAAAATTGATCTGTTGTTCATAAAAAATATTGATTATTGCTGCTTCAAGATTTCCATATGAGCAATAATCAATATAATGCATGGGTACAAGTAACTTTGGGTGTAAGATTATGACTATTTACGTCTGTGTGTCCTCCACCTTTGCTACTTCTTTGTTCTTTATAATTCATCAGGAAAGACCCTCCCATGGACAGTTTGACCCCTTACCTGATTGAAGGCCTCACAACATCACTGCCAAAACCCACTTGTTACCAGCGCAGCAGCTTTAGCAGCTGCAGACTTGATGACATGTCACAAAGCGGTTTATGACCCTTCTCTTTATTAATCGCACACCTTTATTTGTACAAGTAAGTCATTATTAAAGGCGTGTGGAATTCCGCTGATTGTGTGTGACATTTGTCTTCAGTTACGTTTTACACGTGAACGATTTATTAACCAACGTTTATGATAACATCTTGATTGTGCTCTGAGGCAAAGCGTACCTTGAGAAAGACCGTTGTGAAATCCAGTTCTGAAATCCAGTTCTGCCGATTCATGTACAGGCAGCAAAAGCTGCGGGGCCAATACATCCCCCTGTGACACCCGCACATCAGAGAAGAAGTGGCGTTGGTCATGAGTAAAATAGTACAGTATCTGCATAAACCGTAGACCACTACGAACCACAAAAGGCACAGTCGACATCGGGGAAGATGAGAACAAACAGCGACTTAAAATAGTTTCTTTACATCCCAATGTGAAAGTTAATCCCCCACCTTAAACAGGTTAGCACAGCGGCTACCGGTGGTGTTTTTTTGTGTTCACTCGTCAACTGTGGGTTAAACAGGCTGCACATGAACCGGCACAATACGCTGAAGAAGCCTTCCAGTCGTATCTCTATACGCACTCCAACCACTTGAAGCGCGAGGATATTTATACCCTGCTCAGGGGAGCCTCCACCGTGTCTTCAGTACTCTACGATGGGATTCTCACCACGACTTGGGTGCAGCGTACAAAGTAAAATCAAAACTCCAAACAGCAGCGTGTGAAGCGTGCACAGGCAGGCACGCTGGTGCCATCATCACCCTGAGTCATAACAAATACAAAAAAGCCAAACAGCTGTGACTGCGTGGGCCCCGGCTGCCCTATACGCTGTTTGTGGTGTTTGGGCGAGGCCTCCTCCTCCGGCTGTAACTGATTTACCCGACTGGCTGACTAACTGGGTTACGGGTTCGATGCTGGTTGAGGTGCTGGCTGACTGACGGGGTGCCTGTTTTGCAGCCAGTCAGACGTAGTATGCCGGCTGGCCGGCCCGTGAGCCGACCGTGATGCAGTCTTCCATCACAGGGGCCTAAACAGGAAACCGGTTGTGGGAGGCTGCTCAACTTTGACACTCCTTGTGTCACAGGCTCTGTTGTGAAACACTCACTGGAAAACACACACACACACCCTCCAGTTCAGCACCGGGTTATATTGTTGCAAGCTCAGATGGCTGAAACAAACCGTTCTCTTTGACATAATGACGGCGACTCGCCACCTTTTGTTGTGATGTGCAGGAGAGATGTAATTAGCTGAAAACGATATTCCAAAACATGGCGTGCTTGTTCACGTTGTACCGCACGCATCATTAACCTGATGGATAACTAAGCAAACAACAACATTACAAATGCAACAACCTGTTCAATGAGATAGTTGCCTCTGCTCTGACAAATGACTTTGTCATGGATGAGACGCAGTCTGGCTTGAACGCACACACACACACACACACACACACACACACACACACAGAGGAACACACACACACACACACACACACACACACACACACACACACACGGGCAAGTTTCAGCAAGAGCTGGGGCACAAATGGAAAATATGAACACTCGAAAATCTCTCGTCTGCTCGACGTGTGTTGTGTGACAAGTTCACTGACAGACGGGAACACCCAAGAAAACTAAATGCGGTGTTTGAACTGAAAATCAAAGCCAAGGAACTCATTGAATGACTCTACAGAGTCAATACCAGGCCAACTCTTTTCCATTATTTTCTTAATTGTTTGGTCTATAAAATGTTAGAAAATAGTCACAAGTGTCCAAGGTGACGTCTTCAGATGTCTCGTGTTGTCCGAGCAGCGGTCCAAAACACAACGATATTCACTTTACAATGATGTGAAGCACAGAAAAGCAGCAAATCCTCACATTGGAGAACCTGGAACAAAAGAACGTTTGCTATTTCTTGCTTGAACCGATCATTGATTATTGGGAAATCATTCCAGCTTCAGTCAGCACAATGAATTATGTATTCAGAAGAATGGCAAGACGATCATGGAAGCGCCAGATACTAAAAAAATATCACCACTCACAACAACTAAACTGCTTTTTCCTGTTGTCGTTCTCCAGGATCATGTGATCAAATTAGGCCTGTCACTGGAATTACTCTGTTGATTTATCGTACGATATGAAGATTACCTCCATCATTTCCAACATAATTGACTTATTGTATGATGTATGAACATGACCTCGATATTGTCCGTTGTGTTTACATGCCTGTTTGTTTACATCAGAATGTCACCAACATTTTAGCCAACATGATGCAGAGTAAACAGCAGGGTTTTCACTGCCATCATAAGATTTTGCGCTTTTTGTTAACAAAGCTTTTTTGGCATTTGAATTCCAATGTCTGAATAGTTTGTTGTCTTTTTTTAAAGGATATACCAGCGTTATTTTGCTATTATGTTATATCAGTGGCATAAAACGACCGTTCGTTCAACAAAATCTGTTATGGTGACAGGCCTATTAAATCTCTCTTTACTGTTTTTTACCTGCAGAAAAACGTTGGCACGCGACCTGTGTGTGTTCACTGTTGACATGTAAAACAACATGAAGCAGTTCAGAGAACATCCAGTGAGTTCAACTCGACACCGAACAAAATAGCTTTCTTTTTTGCACTGATGACTGATCTGCACTAACAGTAAAACACGGAGGAGACGTGAATCATTTCCAGGGTATTATTTGTGGTGTTGCAATGTGCGGCCCTGCCTTGATACCCGGTGACCCCACTGAGCTGCAGTATGACAGCTAAGATTGGGCAATCCCCCGAGTGAGTAAGTGCACTGACAGCACTTAGTATATATCCTCCCCTCGCTCCGCCAGACGCATGCGTATCGTGTGCTCTCATTCTCACCATCCATAAAACTGCACACCCTTAAATAACACGTAGCCGCCCCCCCCCCCTATAACATTCAGTCAGAGAGGTGCAGACACATTTAGATTTAGGTTGTGAATTATTGATGACCTTTAGCTGTGCAAAAAATGTGAACCTGCACCATTTCTTCATGTTTCATTTTGTGGATTATTTATTTGCGCATTTTAAACTAACTGGTTTTTGTCGTTTGTTTTTAAAACTGTTTGGCTTGTGGTTCCAAATAATGTCCCCGCAGGAATGAACCACATATATCCGTCGCTTTGACACTTTCCCAGCGACAGAACAAGTTGGAGCGTTTTTCGCTCACCGTCACGCTGTCTGCGCTGTGTTTGCAGCCTAAACCCATATCCTACTCCTGCTTAGTCTAGCTTTCGCCTGCTATTATTAGATCTGTCCTATAATCTTAGATAAGACAGATAAGTTACAGTGTGTGCATCCTCTCAACCACACAGGTTGCCAATCCAATTCCCACAACCACCCCGGGCTCCGTGGAAAAAAAACATATTAAGCCTGTGGGAGCAACAACAACAAAAAACAAACCTGCGCACAAACAAGTGAATAAAGTCACAACAGCGGCTCGTGAGTCCGCTTCAGACTCACCGTTCAGGGGCTGCGAAGGATCCACATCGGAGACAGTAGAGACCGCTGCTGTTCTTCTAGTCCTGGATCCGGCTCGACGCTCTGCGCTCCACCTGTAACGTTCACTCCAACATCTAATTCCTGCAGGCAGCGATTACACCAGGCAGCTCTCAGCGGTAGGCAGAGCCTGGTCACGTGACGTTTTGATTGCACCTTGTCTTTTAAAAAAAAAAAACAACAGCAGGTAATCTGTTGTAACCGCAGCATGATATTAATGTTCCTTTGATTTAGACGACTTTTGCTCTTATTTGTTTTATTTGTTTTATGCTGAAATGCAACATTACATTGTGATATTTATGACAGGGGGCACTAACATGTAGCATTCAAGATATTACAAACTGTGCAGTAAAAAACAGCTTTTCCAGTATCTTACAATTTCAACATAGCTACAACAACAAGCACACATTGGACAACACAAATCACTCCCACCACTACGCGATTCACCCAAAAAACGTACAAATTTGCTACTTTTTGCTTATCTACTGTACAAAATCCGCTGTTGGCAACATATTCAAACATTATCAGGGGTTAAAATACAGAAAGAAAAAGAAACATTTTGATTTCACCCACTGACACTATCCACCATCTGCCATCTAGTGGCTCATAATAGCTATTTCACCGGAAATGCATTCAAAAAGCTGGAAACGCCTGAACCAAAACATATAGGGTGCAATATAAAACATATAATAACAATAATGCAAAACATATGTTTATGATAATAATATAAACATGTAATTATAATTATAATAATGTAAACATATAATAATAGAAGAAGAAGCAGAAGAAAGACAATTCATTTAACTTTCAGTGCAGTGAACACTGCTATAGGCCTCGACTAAATGTGATGAGGAGGAGTTGATCCATGACTTCTTCATTATTTGTATCTCCGTTTGCCTTCGTCGTATTTCCTGCCTGGACTCTGGGGGGTTTGAGAGGAAGAAACCGCCTTCAGGTGGTCCATCCCCGGCCGAGGAGAAGGCTGCTTCTTGGCCACAGGACGAGTGTTTGCGTAGACTGGATCTTCTTCTGCATTAAGAAGCAAAAGCAGGATGATTTATCAACTAATATATTATACTACTACATCTAAATGGCAGAGCAGAATCAAAAACATTTGTTTTAGTATTGTTTGTCTGTTTGACTCATTTAGTTGTTTTTTTCTGCACTTTTAATGATCTCGACCAAATCTCCCTCAGAAAATATGCTGGTAACACTTCATATTAAGATCTTTATAATAAGCATTAGTTGATAGTAATAAGGCCATTTTATGCTGCTTATTAACATTATTACATGTTAATAATGGTACATACATGTTAATAAAATCATCATAAACATATTTATTGATTATTTCATTGTTGAATCTTTGTTGTTGCTTTATTAAGGTGAATATATTCATTATTATGCATTATTAACAGTTAACAATGCACTTATTAATAATTAATAAAGCTTTTTGCTGCTACTGGATCTAAGGAGAGAACAATGCCTTGTTATTGTTAATAAACACGATTACAGAGTCAATACTGGGCTTAACACGCTTTATTAAAAAGTCAAAGATCAGAGTCAGCTTTTGATTGAATGGTGGTATATCAAATTAAGATGTCAAATAGTCACATTATTATCTTGTTTGAACATTTTAACAGTGACTGCATTTGCCACAAGTTGTGTTGGTTCATAAGGGTATTGCTTTTCATTCACGATGATCGGTACAAATTCTACATTTTTTAAATTATTGTTTGACCAATTAGGGGAAGTGTCAGTTCAACATTTACTGTTCTTAAATAGTTGCTCTCAGACAAAGGGTTTCTCTGCAAGACTTCTTTTGCAAACTGCATCATGAATCTTTGATAAATAAATGTAAATCCATTGTGTGATTGTTTTGTGCAGGAAAGTTCTCTGACCCAGGAAGCAAATGCAGTTAAGATTAAGTCAGTCTTGACACTGGTAATATTTGCAAGACAATTAATTTGAAGAACCAGAGCTTTGTGTTTTTTTCCACGAATTGTCGATCAGAAAATGTACACAGATTTCAGGAAGGAGCCTGAGAACCAGTTCCCAACCACATAACAGGGAAATATTTACTTGAATAAACAAATCTCACAATTGCTTTCACAATAACAAATACCGTGTTAATAATGATGAAACAATTCCCTTTTCTAGGTTAAGAAATTGAGTATTAAGCCAGTTTCAATGAAAATAAACCAATACACAGAATTGTAAAATAAAGCCTGCAGGCTTTAGGCAGGTTGTCGTTAGGCAAACACAACTCTCGCACAATTAGCTCTACGGTCTGCCCTGATTCAGTGGAAAGGTGTTCTTTAATATTCACTCAAACTCAGAACGCTCAAAATCACCTTCGATCGGAGAAATCAAATGACAGCGAAGAAAACGAGCCGAAAGATCAGAGTTTCACTCAAGCCACAAAGAAAGGGCGTCGCCACGTGAGCCATTATTTATGACAGACTAATGGTGCAAGCTATAGATATTAAGCGCACACACACACACACACACACACACACACACAATCATACCGTCTCTTCACATGATCAAATAGAAACTTATCAATGTATCAGATTACATATTACCCAGCAATCATCATTGTACGTATATGACCAAAATACCAAAGAAAATATTTTATTTATATTATGATATATTATTAATTTAATTGAACAGTTTTTGTTATCGTTTATTATTGGTTCTATAGTTTATATATAATTGTGTTATTGCTACTGACTATTAAAGAAGAAGAAGAAAGAAACATGATGGAGAAGGGTTTGCCTCACTGAGGTGATATATTGCCTCATATTATATTTGTGAATTCACATCCGGGCAGTGAATCACTGGCAACGCCCGGCCTCTGCTCCACCTCATTGTTGAAAGGCCTGCTCTCTGGGCACCCTACAGCGCGTGCCCAAGTTCAAACACACTGCCTGCACCGTCTATGTTCACACCTCTGGTTGCCACATCCTGATTGGCAAAGATGGGGGGGAAACACACCAAGCTGTTCTCGTTACTTATAGCAGCCAGTCCACAAGCCTTCCTCAACAGGTGAACCAAATAACCCTTCAATCAACCTGTGACAAAGGGAAACGACAGCAATAGCCTACCAAAGAATGTTGACTACAACTGTGGTATTCCTACTTTCACTTAAGTAAAATATCTGACTTCTACCACCACTGACCCTTTCCAGTTCCCCACCTCACAGTGACTATAGTGTAAAATGCACAAAAAAAGGTGAATGTCTCAATTCAGCAGGTCATGTAAACTAGAAACTAAAGTCATGTCCTGAAGTGAGTCAAGACACAACATCCCCGGAATGTGGGTAGCATGTAGCCTCTGACCTACTTCTGCTGCTCCATCGTCTGCGGCCGGACCACCACATGTAGACCCGCTTTGTTACACTTCTTTCCCTCTGCGTGAGCGGCCCGTTGCCTGTCACCTTTTGTGATGTCTGAGCGGAATTCATGCACCAACATAAAACCACGATTAAAAAACATAAAAGTGATGCAAATGTGGTTGAGAAACGACAGCTACGAGTTACACTTGTAAGCTAAATGTGATGAATGTTCGAGGGTAATTGAGTTTCAAATGAGACTTTCTACCAATTGTCTTGGAATTGAGACATTATAGGATTAAAGAACTCTTGAACATGGATGTTTGAATGGTGGATGAAATATTTTTGCGTGATGTTAAACATCATTAAACATAATTTAGTGCATTACTGGCTTGGTTGAAGATTTGACTTTTTAATGCAACAACAGTTGTTACAAAATTAGGGCCACAACTAATTCTTTCATCATCAATTAATCTGTGTATCAATTAATTAATTAAGTGTTTAGAGTATAAAATGAGTATAAAAATGTCCAACGTCTTGTTTTGTCCAACTAACAGCCCACAAGATACTCAGTTTACAACGATGTCGAAACAGAGAGAGTTACTGATTGTAGTTTGTCCTTTGATGACATGACTCAAACGATAAATTGATTATCAAAATTGTTGCGTCTGTTATGCACTTCATTAGTTTCAGCTGCGGACAAAATTTGAAAAAAAAAGATGTGAGCAATTCACACAAATATTGCTCATAACAAAAATCTAATTTAGAAAATTGTACTCGTAAAAACAGCTCATAGTGTTTCTTCATTTTACACTCTTATTTTTGGATGATGCCTGTAAGGGCTTCAATGAAATGAAACCCTGGAAGCAACCCTTTGGTAAAAACGTACATGTGTTTGTTATGTGGTTGAATGTGTGATGATTCTCAGGTAAAATCGTCTTCATGACTGGAAAAGCAGTGGTGGGTGGTGTGGTGTGGGTGGATCTTTCGGCTTTGCTTACTTCACTTCTGCAAATATCTGATATTTTTCTCAGTAGGGGTCCGTCGGCTGCAACCAAATCTCACTTCTCCCCCCCGTGCACTGAACTCTGCCTGTAAAATGGCATCCTTGTCCTTCCTTCATCTCTACTTGAAGCAGCCATAGAACACAGGCTTCCTAATTTGTCCTACAATGGCGTTTTAGATTGTAGCACACAATGAGCAGCTAAACCACACAACACTCGCTCACTCAGTTTGCGTCGTCCGGCCACGAGTTGGGCAGATAGAACTACCTGCTCTGTGAGCAGTGCTTCCTCTTTTTCTTCTGCTCTCTCACTTAGACACAGAGACACAAAACAGCCCACCATGTCTTCTGTTAAACGCAAACCTTTTGCAAAAGCAATATTCATTCAGAGCATGTTTGAACTGAAGCTTTTTTGTGAGAGTGTTTCGTTTCATGCCCTCTTTCATCGCAGTGCTGAGCTTACAATCTGTTTACCGAAGTAGGTCTAGATCAGAGTTTTTTAACGTCTGAGAGTGTGAGCCTCCTCTCAGACAAGGCTTGGAATAAGGCGCCCCCTCATCTCCTCTTAGTTCACTTGCTTTCATTCAATTCCAGGATACATTTGGGATCATGATTATGTTATTTGACCCCCATACACAAATAATTGAGTCAACAAAGTCTAATATCGCAATTTGACAATTCCCTAAAACTGTTCTCTCATCAAGTCACAAACATGTAGGCTATTCTATTTGACCTTCTTTTGATAACTATGCTAATTGTTCCCCCCCCCCACCCCCACTTCCGTTCACTGAGCCTCCACTGAAACTGCTTGGATCCCCTGTCTGTTAAGGCCCACTTCCCATTTTGAAGACCTCTAGATGATTATCGAAACCATTGCAACTGAAAAAGGAAGACCGGTACCTCTGATTCTGCGGCGTCTTCTTCTCAGCAAGACACATATGACCAGCAGGACAATCAGGACGACGGAAGAAACCCCCAACGCGATCCACATCCACTGGTCGATGAGCGCGAAGTTGTCTATGGGAGACACAGTCGCTGTGAGAGAAAAAAGCTTTGTCTTGAAATGTGACTATGTCAGTTTCTCATCAGAGTGTGTATAAGTAGGTCAGTGCGTGCACACAGTAGTCCTTAATAATAGAGTGTTTGTTAAACAAGGCCATTATTTAATTAAATATTTCCTAGGCTACACATGGGCCAATGTACAAGAGCAAGGATTACATGTTATGCCCTAATAAGTGTTCACTTTGAACACGTGTGCAACACAATGCCAGTGTGCGCAGGAGTTCACAGACTAAAGTTGAACATTTAGAAATGTAGTCGCCAATGAGGTCTCATCACCTCTATAAGTGAACACTGGTCAGTGCAGGGCAACAGTCACCGGAAACTCAACTCCTTTACTACCACCAGAATAAAAACTCCGACTGTGCTGGGTCCTAAAAATGCACGGTGCACTTTTGTTCATCAGAGGTACACACACACGTACACACACATACATGCGCATGCATGCACACATGCACACATGCACACAGACCTTGTTTACCTGGATACGTTGTATTTTCCTTGCTCTTCGCTGTCACGGAGGAAACAAAATAATACTTTCATTAAGCCAAAGCAAGCCAGAATGTTTCATGAATCCTTTAACGTTCCATCATAATGAGCTTCATAGCAACACTTCACTTCATGTACCTCTTTTAGCATTGATAAGCAGCATATATAAATGGTTTATAAGCCACTATAATCTGTTTAGCAACAAGTATAACCCCTGCTGTGGGCCATCAGAAGTGGAGGATGGTGTAAAAACAGATAATGTAGATAATATAGTAAAACGCAGTTGTAATAAAATAAAATGTGCTTTCACTAGAGATGTTATTGCTGACAAATACTGTACATTAGCTAACAAAGTCCTTATAGCTGCGCACGTGCACATTATAGTGTGAGATCGGGAGCATTTCGATTGTCTCTCACGACTCTCAACATGCCGGTGGCTAATAGCTAGCGGTGCTAACAACGCTAACGGGTACAAACTATGCCGAAAGTGCTGACAGAGCTAACCGTGTTTACCCGAGGGTGGACCGGAGTTTGGGGGCTACGCTTCGGCCAATAGGTTGTTGGTCAGGACGATGTTATCAGCTGTAACAGCCATGTGATGTGAGAGCTGTAACGTGCTGCATTTTTCGGCCGTTGGCTAGCCAGTGGGGCACATTCACTGACATACACACTTTTTGGGCGGCCATGGCTCAAGGTCAGCGGTTCGATCCTCGGCTTCTACCTGTCCTGAGCCGAAGCGTCCCTGAGCAAGACACTAAACCCCGCTTCTCAACAGCCCACTGCTCCCAATACGCTAGGGATGGGTTAAGTGCGGAGGTTAAATTCCGTGTAAATGTATAATGACAACTACAATACATTTCAAAAATGAAAGGCTAAAAGCACACTATGCCAACGAAGCAAGGAGAAGCTCGGACAGCAACACTCACACAGAGGGAAAGCGACTTCATTCCCTGCTCAGGTAGACATTACTCCACTATATATTTATTTAAATAATAATAGTTTGCTGTATTAATGTTCAGAATGTTGCTCATTTAAATGTGTGCATACTGCTTATAAATATTAGGGGACATAAAACAAAGTGTTATGGCGTTATCAGTTACAAGTGATACTTACTAATAATTACTTCTGTTCCATTGCTGCTAATCTGTTTTAAAGTGGGAATCTCTATTGTGACGTTGCAAAAGTACCATCCGCTGTCCTGTTCTGTTATGTTTGGTAAAATGTATGTCGGCCAAGTCCTTTCGGTGTCTTGCGCTTCATCCCTGGAGTCCTGCTTTGTTTGGTTCGACTCCAAGCTGGAGTTCTTTGCAGATTTGGGAAAGGTCATATTGGAGAGATTGTGCGATTCGAATGAAGAGCGGTTCAAAAACCAGAACACCCGATGTCTTTCTTCTGTCTCTATCTTCAAACGGCACTGGAAAGACACAGAGGAGCCGAGAGGCACTTTCACTGTTGTTCGATTTTCATTCAGAATCACAAGCGTTTGATCTGATATCACCAGGGCTGCTGTGATAGATAGAAAGAAAGAAAGATATTAGACAGACAGACAGATGCGTGAGTTTTACTTGTAACAAACTACCTTTACACTGTTGTATAACTACTTTTACTTAAGTAAAATCTTAAATGCGTGACTTTTAATAGTGTATTTTTACACTGTGGTATTACTATTTTTGGTTAAGTAAAATCATAAATTCATCACACTTGTAACAAAGCATCTATACACTGTGGTATTACTACTTTTACTTAAGAACAATCTTAAATGCATGACTTTTACTTGTAACAGAGTATTTTTGCACTGTGGTATTACTATTTTTACTAAAGTAAAATCCTAGATGCGTGACACTTGTAACAAAGTATCTATACACTATATACTACTTTTACTGAAGTAAAATAATACTAATACTAATTCTACCACCACTCGTAGCCCGTATCAAGAAAATACAAACAGGTAAATGCATGTAATTTTACATTAGCTCCGAACTCGTTCATTATTCTATTAAACAGCCTCATTTTATATCATTAATGTTTGTTATTGTCTGTTTTCAGGAGTCTTACCTGTGAGTAACACAAGAGTCGACCGTTTCAACCACATTTCCATCGTATCATGTGAAAGGTGGTCTTCTTCTCACACTCATCCTGTCTCTGCTGCCTATCTGTCTGCACATCTGACAGAGCTCTAGACACACACAAAGGAAAAAAAACTGTGTGGGTGGGAGGAGGGCTTTTTTGTTTTTTGTTTTAGTGTACTCTGAGAATAAGTTGCTGACTTGGTATAGTGACTGTAGTGAAGGTTGCTTAAACAACAACTGAAGATGGAAAGTAGTGTAGGCTTTCAAAAAGACAAGAGAGATTCCTGACCAAACGGTACTTTTAATCAAAAGACATCAAAGTGTATTGCTAATATTGCACATCCTGCTGTTCAGACAGACAGTGAATCCCTCAGCGAGATAAATAAACAGACGCTGACTTGCTAAATGAAATTAAAAAATGGGGCACACAACACAAACCCCTCGTATGGGTTTGTGAAACTCTTGTGGGTTTTGGTGCAAGGGTGCTAAAAACGCATCTCACCTTGTCCCCAGCGGTGCACAAGAAACGCAGGGCTTTGGCTTCCTGTGACAAGACACAACTGAGTACGATGGAGTGTATGAACTTTCTGATTCAATCTCTCACCACAGCCTACAAGATAAATTGCAGTAGAGACAACAAAGATGAGCGATGATAAAGTTTTTTTTCCTACAAAGTTTCATCCAGAAGAGTTGCGATGCTGATGGGAACAAAAACTGTACAAAACACAATGACTGTACAATGAATCTACATTTTTCCGTTATGTGTTTTAAATCAAGTACCGTACTTGCTTTGATCTTTTTTTGATGTTTATTGTTATGCACCAAACGCCAAATTTATTTGAAAACCTACTTGGCCAAAAACCTGATTGCATGATAATAGTGTCTGTGTTCATCACAGTGAAGACCAAAGGACCGCAGTGAGCGTATAAGTTCTGAAACATCAACCGCGTGAACATCAAGAGACTGAAAGTAGGTCTTGCCTGTAATGTGAGCAGAGAAACGATCACAGATCATTTGTTTAGTGGGACAGTAGAGTTAGATGAGTGCTGTGGCTGAAATACATAACTCATCTGTATTTTCAAATAAACTGAAAATGACATAAATTTCCACTATACTACTGTTTTTGAAATAAAAGGCAGAGATGATGATGATGAATCTCCTCGTGTGTTCTGATAGTTTATGTGTAGCTTGTATTTTTTTGGGGTGGAAACAATTACAGCTGTGTCTTAAAAGCAAAGGTACTATTTTATGTTTTATTTTATATAAAACATAATGTATTAAAGTAGCAATATGATTAAAGAAAACTATTTTAATCAATAATTATATAATATTATATACTAAACATGCAGTGGTTACAAAGTTTGCAAGTCGGAAATATAAATGTACAATTTTATCTCTACTATTGGATCCCAGTAATAAAGAATAATATATGTACTTTGCTTTTTGTTTTTCCTCATCAGGCTGATAAAAAAAAAAGAACACACGATGAATAAATTCAGTTTGTTTTTTACGCACAATAACGCAGATAAAGCTCACTCTGCACTTTCCAACAGATGTCAAATCAGACAATGATTCTGTTATTTTACTGCCTGAGAGAAAATGTAAAGGGATATCTGTTATCCAGATCCTTCTATATGTGATGCCATGAAGGGTTATAACTGCTGTATGCTTCCTGGGTTTAATAGTAATGCGCTGGACCCTTAATCAACTAATCATACCTCCTTTCATACCACAAGAGTAGTTGATGCATCAAGGACAACTTGTTTTATTTTTTAATCAAACTCAACCTTGAGGTCTACATTATACCTTTATTGTACCAGATGAGTCCCATTGAGATTTAAAATCCCTTTTCTTTTTGTAAAGAACAAATAACAGATTTATAAACAAAACAGCAAAAAGTCAAAAACACATAACATCATATATCAGCAAGGCTTGAACCAAAACGACTCAATATATTACATATGTGCTACTATTAATACTTTATATTTGTTGGGGATTTGCACCACTAGTAGCCTATAATATCGACCGGCTCCTGTGTTACTGGGACCCTGCTTTGAAAGAGGCCTTGAAAAGCAACACCTTTGTTGTTGTTGTTTTTTTCATATTTGTGCTCTCAGGGTGGATTTTCCTTAAAAAAGAAGAATTATATTATATCAAATTACCACAAACTAACTGACAAAGAAAACTTTAGTGAAGCCGACTATAGTTAGTTGTTTGCACTGCATCTGATGGGGCAGCTGTCACTATCACGATTATAGTTGATATTAGTATGAAATGGATCGTTTTTTACTTGTTACATAATAACAATTTGAAGTTTTCTTGAAAAGTATTTCACATATGTTCCTAGAGAACATTCCCATAGTGACGCTCAATATCAGGCTTTGTTTAGACTTTTAGGTTTCTTGTTGTATTCATTGCTGTCACATTGTATTTCTTTTAGCCTTGCTTTTATGTTGCTCTTTGCCATGTTTGTTTATGTTGTTAAAGTGTTAGTCATATCTCAAACTCTTCAAACTATAGCCACCATCTTCACTCGTCAGCCAAAAACTAAATATATATATTTTCATATTTTTTTCGGAATAATGTTTAAAAAAATAAATAAAAGGAAAACACGTTTGAATCCCTAAACTGCCTTGCCTCTTCTCCGACGGCACCTGAACGCAGCACCCGCGCAACAGAAACATCAGTACCCAGAATCCTCTCCTGACGCATGCGCACCACGCACTACGGCCCAAAGGCGTTGGTGGTTGGTGGTGTCCGTCCGAAGATGCGTTGCACTCCGGCAGCAGCATCAGTACCAGCTCCGCCGTGCAAGTAAACCGAAAATAACCGGGAGAACGGAGGAGGAAAACCCGGCGGTGTTTTGCGGCTCGAGCGGCGCGATGGGAGACCAGAAGGTGAGCCGGACCGGACCGGACCGGACCCGGAGGAACAGGTGTCTCTGATGGGGGGGTTTCAGGGCGTAGCGTACAAAGGAAGGAGGGAAGGGGACGAGCTGCAGATTCGGGGGAGTTTGTGGATGCGGTACGGACTCGTACTTCACACTGGTGTTTCAATGTTTGAACCGGCGTTTTTGTCCGGTTGGAGGTGAGGTTTATCTCGAGCATGCATGTCATCGATGAGTTTGTTATCGATGTATCGGCGTTATAGTCCGGCGGAAAGGAGAGGCAGCGAGGGGGCCTTGGCGCAGCTCCTCTCGCCTCAACAAACATTACACAGTGGTTCAGTGGACTCGTTCACTGTGGGACGGACAGCTTGAGATATAAACGTACCGGGAGCGTGGTAACGTATCAGAGGTTTGATCCGTATGATAACCGACCCGATGTGTGTCCCTTTGAAGCCGGCTGATCGATGGTTGTTGGAGCTGCATTATCCGATTATAAATGCGCATCCTTCCGCCCGTGAAGTGTCCTCCCTCCCTAGTCCCTCTCTGATCCCATCACAGCTGAAGAACAGATGTTTATAAAGGAGCTCCATGAGTCCTCTTCCTCAAACACTGATGAGCACAACCTCCTCCTTCACTGCAGAGGATGCGCTCAAGTGTTTGGTTAGAGCAGAAACCTGCAGCCGGTCTTTAAACCACCGACTTTAAAGGCTACTGATGGAGAATATTGAATATGTATTGTTCAGGCTTTGGCTCTTTCAGTCTGAATGGACCAGATTCTGTTGTTTTTTTCAAATTCAGGAAAAAACAAAATGTTGAATTTTGTGTCTTTTCTTTAGGAATCTCTGCGTAAGATCACCCACACGCTGGCCATGAAGAACGAGGAGATTTCAAACTTCGTCTGCACCGTCAAACAGAGCCTCAACAACTTAGAGGTACCAACAACAACAACAACACATACATGAAAACTTGAATCCTTTCTGCACACCGTTTGGTAGCCAGTACATTCAGTCCAGATACAGAAAAAAGTTGACTTCCTGTGTTTCCCTACTTTTGTTGTGGCACCAGGCGAACTCCAACAAAGTCCAGGAGGACCTGGAGTCCGAGTTCACCTCCCTCCACTCGGTCCTGGACGAGATGAAGGAAAGCATGGTGACGCGCATCAAACAGGAGAGAGCCAGCCGCACATATGACCTACAGGTACCTGCCGTTGTCCATATTAACAGCACTTTTCTTATTGTTTGATTGCTTACGGTTTGTTTTTTAATTCAAACTTTAGCGAGAAACTTATTCTATTGTTGGCGTTTAATGTCGAGTAAATAATAAGAATCATTTTGTGACATTCTCTCTCGTGCTTTCTGACGCCTGATACGTTTTAGCATTAAATGTTACATTTAAAGGAAAACACATAAACAAATTCCAGAGATCTCACGATGACTTTTTACATGTTAGGTCGTCTGGAGAGCAATTTGTGCCCAGAGACTAAATTCATTATGATATTTTAATTACATTGTGATTGTTACGATTTGTCTAAAAAGTCCTGAAATCGACATGTTTAGATCACATGAAAAATCACACTTTTATCTAAAGTCAAAGTCAGGATTTATTAAAAATGAGGAAAAACACTGACATTGTGTTTATCAAATATTTTATATATGTGCATATCATTGATATTAAACTTGTTATGATTTTATAGAAACCAAATACTTTATTGTTTGTCCTTTTTTTTGAGGTACTGACATGTTTTTATCACATTATTATTTGTGCCCAAAGATTACATAAATAATATGATAAGAAAACTCACTTTTCTGCAAAAAGAAACTATAGAAACTATTTCAGCAAACATGCACTGAAAATACGATGTCATTAATTCCTCCGGGTCAAAATACCATCGACTGTGTGAAGCTCAAAGTTCTCGTTCTTTTTTCTTTATACGTGCACATATAACTCCAGCAGCCTCGGGGCCGAGCAATGACTCTCAAACGATTCAGCCAACTCCCATCGCTTCTGCAGAGCACACACTGGTCCCATTATACCAAAGATAAACAAAACAAAACAAATGAAAGTCCCGGTTATGTTTTACTTCCTTCTCAGAGTCAGCTGAGTGCCGGCGCCAAAGCCCTGGAGAGTTCGGAGGAGCTGCTGGAGCTCGCCAACCAGACGCTGTGCTCCTCCGAGACGGACAGTTTCAATCAGGTAGCTGACTCACTCCGCCACCGATGCAACGCTGCTGCACTGTTACACTGTGAAATCCAGTATCCATATACATACATATGATATGTAATCTGTCCTTCCACTGGTGTCACACTAGCAGTTATTTGAACACAGCCACCAGCGACCCTTTGTGTTGAATGACAACATGGTGGACTACGACTCAGATTTCTCTTCGCTCCGTATCTCTCCTGTCTTCTCTTCTTCCTCCCCCCCCCCCCCCCCCTCTGCTTCTCCTCTCCAGGCGGCCAAAGACATTAAGGATAGGTATGGTACTCTGCCATCCATTGCTTCCCCTTTTTCCCTCATAGCCTCCTGTTAACCACTGAGCCATCTCGTAATGTAGCGTGCATGCATTCAATACATGTAGCCACCGCACCCATTTCATAGACAATAAGCCGTATGGAAAACTTTCCACTCGAGAGCCTTTTGTGTTTCCCACTGCCTTCTCTAGTCTGTACCATCCTGTGTCAGTCCTCCTCCTCCTCCTCCTCCTCCTCCTCCTCCTCCTCCCTGGATGAACTCCCTCTCTAGCTCCGCTTTCAAACCTCGATTAGGTTGATGGGTTCAGTGGTAGATCCAGACTGTCTAGTTAGTGGGCCTTTCCTTCGCGAGCAGCGTTAGAATCACCTTGTGTTTTGCCTTTGTGATCCGTTTGAATAATGGACAACGCTTGTTTCCACTCCGTGTGCTCGTGTGTTCGTGTGTGTGTCTCTCTTTGTCCGCAGCGTGACAATGGCTCCGGCCTTTCGCCTCTCCCTGAAGGCCAAAGCCAGCGACAACATGAGTCACTTGATGGTGGATTTCAGCCAGGAGAGGGAGGTGTTGCAGGGCCTCAAGTTTCTCCCAGGTCTGCTCCACTTTTACTCCCAACAAATACAGATACCAAAGCGGTGACGTAATCTAACTAAGTATCACTCGCACCAGTACTTTACTCCAGTTTCATAAGATGAGATAAGATAATCCTTTATTAGTCCCTCAGTGGGGAAATTACAGGATTACAGCAGCATTGCTCACAAGTAAATAAAATAAAGATAAAATCAAGTAATATAAATAAACTAAACAGTAAACAGTAATAAAATATGACAGTAAAGAAGAATATTAAATATACCAGTATATACAGAATATACAGACGGAGTAAAATATAAGATAAATGCAGCTTTATACTTCTACTCCACTATATCCAGAGGGAGTGATGGCACTTTCGGCTCCGCTACATTTATTTAACAGCTGTATTTACTAGTTACGTCACTAATTATTTAAAAAAAAAAAAGTATTTTTTGTCAGAAAACATGTATAAAAGTTCACCATTGTAGTAAAAGTATAAAGCCTCTTTTCCATGCAACTCAATTTGGACGAGTCAGTAGAAATACATCAGAAGTAACAACACAAGCCTTAACTTCTGCCTCAGTTAAACACAGTCTGGGTCTTTGATGTGTTTATTTATGCAGTTTAAAGTTACAGGGGAAATGCACACTAATAGACATTTCTGCACATGTACCAGTTTAGCAGTTGTGGCAAATTTTGATCTCGGTCTTCCTAATGGCAGATACAAAAGACACATGAAATACATTAAAACATGAACATCAATGTTACAGACAGGTCTTTAACTTTGATAAACCACGACGTCTCCGTGTCAAACAAGCCGCGTGTTGCATTGGATTCAAAATGCCCCAGTTACCATTATTTTATATTTGAGTCAAATGACACGTAATGCCGCTCACAGCGATGAAACCACAGAGAATTATCCCCCAACTGTGCAGCTGTGTGAGGCTCTTTAACCTCTTTTAATGCACTGGTGTGGTTTGACAGCCCACGTAGTTACTGTAGGGCTCCGTCTCGTCGCCAGCAGATGTTACTGTACTCCACCTGTTTGTTAGGTAGCGGTTAGCTGCTGATCAGAGTTGAACATTTAGCAGACAAAGAGACGGATGTTCGAGACTAAACTTCATCAGGTGGACGAAAACATTGCTCCAAATGAATTATGATGTTGCTACGTGCCTGATTGATGTGTACATTGACAACGCGTTCGCTAAAGTGTATGCTAGGTAGCGTACAGTGTTGCCAGATCGGGCTGGTTTCCGCCACATTGGCCTACTTTTGATTCATTTGGGCTGCTTCTGTCAACATTTGGTGGTTCTGAAAATATTGTGAGAACAAAATGACCAAACGAGCTGTTTTTATGGTCAAAAACACAAATACAAAACTCAGTAAACTTGGTTGTGTCCACTCCATTTAAGAACTGTTTGATTGTTTTATTCTGTTGTCGTTGGGGAGCTACTTACCTTGACGTCATCAACGTCGACATAGAAATGGCGTTTTGTGTCGTTGATTGTCTGACTGCACTCTCTGTGGGTTTCGAAATCTCATTTATTAAACATTTTATCTTCGGTTACTTGAAGCAGATATGAAGATTTGAGTGCTTACACTGTGTTTTCTGTAAGGGTTGTATGGTTTTGCACAGGTTTGTGGCACGGTTATGATTTGGTTTGTTTTTTATTAAAGTGGGCGGGTTTTAAGGTTTGAAGCTGTGATTGGGCAGGAAACTGTCAAATTTGATCTTTCATCAATGGTTGTGTACCTGTCAGCTAGTTTTGGGGTGATTCTGCCCCCAAGTGGCAAAAGTCTATTAATTCAGCGGTGACTTTGTTCCCATGTGACAGCTCTTCATCAACGTTTAATGTGTTTAAATAATCATTTAAAATCTGCTCATGTGTCTTTGGTTGTTTCTGTAGTGAAATATCAAGTGTTGAAGAAGAGGTAGAGGAAGTGGATTTTTCGATAATCCTTCTAACAAACGGTGTCTTCTCTCCAGTTCCCGCCACTCCTGAGATCCAGGTGTCAGAGTCCCAGGTGTGCGACAACACGGTGACTGTAGTCTGGACCTTACCGGAGCCCGACAGCAAGATAGACCACTACATACTGGAGCACCGACGCACGAACCACGAGGGTCCGCCGCGCATCAGAGAGGACTACCCCTGGATGGTGGTGGAGGGGATACGAGAGCTGGAGCACACACTCACCGGTAGGACGGAGGGTTGTGTGTTTGTGTTCTCTGAACTGCGACGGGGTCTGACTCATAACGGGATTCTTTTTTTTGTTCTCAGGTCTCCGCTTTGACACCCGGTACATCACGTTCAGGGTGAAAGCGTGTAACAAGGCCGTGGCAGGAGAGTTCTCTGAGCCGGTCACGCTAGAAACCCACGGTGAGAAAAACACAAACCAGCTTTTATTTTGTTATTTATTTATTTATTTTAATTGCAAGACAAAAGACAAGACATTAACTGAACAACAAGAGGACGACAAGAACAGTGAAACAGGCCAATGAACAACATTTAGTCAGTGTGTGTGTGTGTGTGTGTGTGTGTGTGTGTGTGTGTGTGTGTGTGTGTGTGTGTGAGAGAGAGAGTGTGTGTGTGAGAGTGTGTCTGAGGTGTGGGAAAGCATAGGAAAGGAAACAAATGTGAATTTGTGAGCGTGAATATTGGATGGCTGACTCATTTTCCATTTGCAGCGTTCACCTTCAAACTGGACGCTGGTTCGTGCCACCAGAACCTGAAGGTGGAGGACTTGAGCGTGGAGTGGGACAGCTGTGGAGGAAAGATACAGGACATCCGCAAGGAAAAGACGCGAACCAACTCCCCGATGCACTCCCCAGCCAGGTGTGTATGAGTTTAATCTGCAGGGTCTTCAAACCGGAGTTTTTCCCTCGTAAGGCCATGTGGTCATGTACTTACTGTCCTTTAGAATTCATCTAAATATGAATCTTTGAGTGTTTGTGTTGTGTACCATCAGGTCAGCTTTGATGTCACCTAAGAGAGCGCCGACAGCCCGGCCCGGCAGGGACAGATTCACAGCGGAGTCCTACACAGTGCTGGGTGAGCGCACACACTGTAAACACACGGCAAACGTGCATTTCTACATCTCGAAGGGTTGAAACACACCAGACTGGAGTTGTAACTTGTGGAACTAAATAACTAAAGAGTTAACAGCTGAGTAACATTCACTGCTCAGTGAAAAGCCTTTTGTACTTTGTACACTGGCAATGCATGAAGAATATGCCTCGAGCCTTGAGTTTGTAGGCTAGCGTATTAGCCTAGCTACACCAGCCTGTAGCTACCCAGGTAAGCTAGTTAGCTAGCCTGTCGGGCTTCCAAGGTGTATGTTACGCTCCTGAATAGATAGGGAGAGATAATTGTTTGCATTCATAATATTTATCCACATTTAAAGGAACAGTGTGTTGGATTTAGTGGCATCTAGTGGTGAGGTTGTAGATTAAATACAGTGGCCTTCAGGTAACTTAAAAAACACAAAAGCCTCGCTGTCTAGAGCCAGTGTTGGGTTTAGATGTACTAGCAAAACAAAACATGTAACCTCCCCTCTCAACCTACGGAAAGTGTTGACACTGTGAGTCTAGAAATGAATAATCTGGGTTTATGTGTCGAGACAGCCGACACGATGATCGACGCTGGCCAGCAGTACTGGGAGGTGCGGTTCGACAAGGAGAGCAAGGCCTTCGCCGTGGGCGTCGCCCTGCGGAGCCTCGGACGATTCGACCAGCTGGGGAAAAGCAGCGCTTCCTGGTGCATCCACCTGAACAACTGGCTGCAGCAGAGCCTCACAGCAAAGCACAACAACAAGGCTCGAGCACTGGACTGTGCCATCCCAAACAGAATAGGGGTCTACGTCAACTACGACGAAGGTGCCACAAACACGTACTCACTGTTGAGAACTTCTCCCCCGCAAAATAAAATGCATGTTGCAAATACACAGTTTATATGTTGTGGTCTATATTCAGCTAGTGAGTCTGTGTTTGGACTGTTTCACTCTGAGCACTTGTTATGGACTTTCTTCAAAGTATTTTGACAGTTTAAAAACTAAAAGTTTAAAAAAATAAATAATTGACAGATTAACCAACGATGAAAACATGTTAGTTGTAGCCCTACTGTTTTAAATAAACATGTCTTCATTCTCTCCAGGTGTTCTGTCTTTCTACGACTCCAAAACTAAACAGCTGATGCACACTTTCAAAACCAAGTTCCAGCAGCCAGTTATACCAGCTTTCATGGTGAGAAACGTCCTCCTGACGTCTATAAACACCCCTGTTATCTAAAAGAATGCTCCATTGTCCCCGTTCCCTTTTTGTTTTTTCAACTGCCATTGATGTGGTGCTTCCCCTGCAGGTGTGGAACGGCAGTTTTTCGGTAGTGACGGGCCTGCAGGTTCCCAGCGCCGTGCAGAGCGGCCAGAGGAAGAACAGTGGCACCAGCAGCTCCAACGCCAGCCTCACCTAGAGAACAGCTGGACGCCTCCCAGCTCTGCTTCGAACCACATTCACCGCCGCGGTCCAAGCCATATCGTATCAAAGAGTTACATCACCGGAGGTTAATGGCTCAGCCTGTTCCCGTCTCTGTGTTGCGTAAACGTTTTTTCTGGGAACAAGTGAGTCATCAGTGACAGAACTCTTGCGATGTATGACTCTGGCTGTTGTGATTGTCGGGGACACATGTAGTCTTACTAGTTTTTCCTCTCGCGTCATTTAAGCACTGTCCCACTGCTGCTAGAGCAAAGACTTAGCGCTGGCCGCTGCCCTTCCTTCCTTCCTTCCTTCCTTCCTTCCTTCATTCCTTCCTTCATTCCTTCCTTCCTTGCCATCACCAAAACTGTCAGTCGTACTGTCAGCTGCAGGCTCAGAGGCGAGGACCTGACCTGTCTGCTCTCTCCCCGTGCCTTCCTTCTCATTTCCAAACCGGATCGGGTGATCCGCACCCACATGCTCGTATTTCACTGCAAGCCACCGCGGTGACACTTTCTGTGACGCCCATGTCTATAATGCATCATGAACATACTTGTAAAGCATTATAGTCTGCTTATAGCACTGTATGATTATAGTTATAAGCACTAATAAGTAATGATTTATTACAATAATCACAACACATACAGCATTTTATAATGACCTAATAATACTTACTAAATCATAATACTTCATAAGCATTTTTCAAGGATCATAGTGTAAATAAATGTAATACATTATGTTTTCATAATCACAATATAATGTGATGTTTTATTCATGTCATTGTTTACTTTAAGAAAAGTGAAAAAGAATATTGAATCTATGCAGGAACATAAAACGTAACATACATTTTTACTAATATAATTATGTTATTATAAAAGTACATAATATAGTAATAACAACAACAAAACATCACAATCTTTTCATAATGCATTATTATCACTTTTATAATTATAATAATTAGGTTTTGTGTGTTCTTGCATAGATTTCATGATATTTCTTTCACTTAAAACAAACAATGACCATAAATAAAGACATCATAATGTATTATAACAGTGATTATAATCCATTAAAGAAATAGTATAATGTACTACAACTATGAGTATTCAAATACACTGATACTTGCATACTGAAATAATTATGCGATTGTGAAGTTTTACGACACTTGACCTTATAAGTCGTTATAAAATGCTTTGAAATGTGTTATGATCATTGTTATAAATCATTATGAATATTTATAATTATACAGTTCTATTACAGACATGTGTGTCATGGAGAGAGTTAACTGAACGCTCTCCCTAATGAAGTAAAAACAATGTGTCGTCAGTGTCATCATAACCTGGTTGTTACGTAGCTTAGTGGTAATTATCACCCACTGAATCCGCCGACCAGCCGACCTATTTAACCCAAATAACAATCTGCTCCTCGACGACGCCACTCAATAGAATGTAGTTAATCATATCAGGACACTTTTTAACAGCTGATGGCTCATCAGAACAACACGCATTGGGGACGTGCTGTTTCACTTCTTGCCGAGGCATGCAGACCCAAAGGTGTTCACTGCACTTCACGGTTTGTAGTCATTGAATCAGAGTCGCTGTTTTCTTTGGAGTTAAATCTGACAGAAAGACTCGGCACAGAGAGTTAGAAGGGAGCTTTTATCAGCTTTTACGTAGAGGAGTCATCCGATAATGGCTTCAGGATTTTTGGAAATAACTGTACTGTATTCATTCTATTCACCTGACTGCACCCTAATGCTTGTTTGTACAGTGTGTGTGTGCGTCTCTATACCCAATAACATCCCTTTATTTACTGAAGAGGAATCCCATTATGAGTCCGTAGAACAAATATAACAAATAGCTAGCAAGTATCCTCTGCTAACACATTGTATTATGAGCGGTAGCCAGGTTTGGGGTCCACCTGGGTGAGAAACAAAAGTCATAAACTCTGGAAAACTGATGTAATGAAGTCCTTATTTGTGCACAGCGTCCATGTGGTAACAGTCTTGCTTTGCCGTGTTGCTCCTTCTGTATGCATCTCCTGAGTAACTGTAGCCTGCAATGCTTTAAAAGGAGCACCCAGCTGAGATTTATCTTCACTTTATTGTCACATGTTGACACAGTGTCACAATTTATTGTAAATAGTTTTAATTGTTCCACGATAGTGCATCCAGTCATTGAGGTAATAAAGGAGCGAGAGCACTTTGTTGTTGGATTTCTGCTTCAACAAGTAATAAAAAACTAATTAAGAAACAGATTTCGACTGTATTTATACAAAAATAAGTTGTAAAACAGGAAAAAGACAAAATACAGAACATCGTAAAATGTATTTCCAACTGCTGCATAGCACATACTACAAGTTGCTTGTTCACGTGTCTCTGATTTGATGTGACGGAAGCAAGAGTTTTACTTCACTGACAAGTGAAATGTTTTTATACTATAATGGGTACAAGAACCCTAAGCCAACTCTCCTCTATGTGTTCCTTCATTCTAAAGCTGCATCGATTCGTTGAAAAAAATGTAAGATTATTGTATTTTTCATGCGAAAAAATGGCAGAAAATGCTGTTTTCAGCCTCAGTTCCTGATTTTCTGTTTTTTATTTGATATTATATACACATTAACACATTTAAAGACATCCCCTTGGACTCCTAACTAACTGGGATGGACATGTTTCACTATTTTCTGACATTGTGTAGACCAAATGATTAATCGATTAACCTAGAAAACAATCTGCAGATTAATAGATAATGAGATTGATTTGTTGGTTTGCAGCCCTATTTCATTCACACTTCACTGTATAGAGAGGCAGTAATATATTTTACAATATATATATATATATATATATATATTAGCTATGTAAAAATATTTACAATACAATTCAACAGCTGATTACATTACAAAAACAACACTGACGTAGAAAAATGGAAAGTGGTAAATGTGCAAAATGTACAAGAGAAACTCGGTGACGATAGCGTGTCCCTTGCAGATGTTCACAGATGTTTGATGGGGTTCCCACCAGGAGAGGTCACTCTCAACACTGGGCCTTTTGCGCCAACTTGAGTTTCAGCTCCGATATCGCTGCGAGAGAAACTAGAGCACATCAGACAATAAGCTTTGATGTTACTGGCACTAAAATAGAAATGGTACGTAAGAGAAGAACATGAATGCTGAGGCCTCCAGGTGACTCGGGAGTATCAGTGTGGACCTACTCTGTCCCCGAGTGTCTGTGGGGGCTCTTTTCCTCTGATCCGGGGTTGCGGAGGAGTTAGAGGGGAGCAATCTGCGAGGAACAGGAACAGGAACAGGACCAGCAACTGGAGGCATCATTGCTTTCTTTGGAGCGTTTTTCTCCAGTTCTGTGGAAGACCAAAAATGATTCCCGGTCATAAAAAAGAAAATTTAAAAATGTCTGTGATATGTGACGATATAAGACGGAGAGACTTACGTGGCTGTGGAGCAGCTGAGGAATCCTCTGTCTGTTTTTCTTCCTCCACCACTGTTTGAACACAGATGTTAGTTAGCAATGGCAATGGGGGGGGGGGGGGGGGAATGCAGTCACACCTGTTTATGTTTGCGAGACAGAGAAATGTGAGGAGTGAAGGCGGATTGATTGACGGGGCTTTGGTGGCGGCAGAGTTGTACTCACGCTCGTCATTCACATACAAATGCTGCTGTGCAGGTGGTTTAGGCGGAGGTTCAGGGGTCGGTATTCTTGGAGCGTCTGCAAAACAAGACATGTAATCACAGTTATTAAAGGCTGATATAATGGCCAAGGTGCTCAATAGGCTTTGCACTGAAGGAAATCACCTAAGCCCCTAATTACAGCAGGCAGGATAGACGCTTGTTGTGTGCATTGTTTAAAACTGAACATATACGGTACGGTATGTTCAGTACAACAAAGGTTAACATGGAGACTGTTGCATGCTAGTTATAGGGATGGCATTGTTGGTCGGTTCAGACTGTTGGATGGATTTCCATGAAATTCTTTACAGACATTCATGGTCCTCAGAGGATGAATCCCACTACCTTCGGTGGTCTTCTGACTTTTCCTCTAGTGTCACCATGAAGTTCTGATAGAACTTATCGTATAATGACATTAGGAATTACACATGACTGATTACCCAGATTTGAGAACACTCTCCTTGATGATAAGGACTCAGTAAAACCAGCGAAAACAAATCCACTCTTTGGTTCAACTACAACCAGGACACAAATGCAAGGTGTGAAGACGGGCGTCAAGCAAGCGTTGCATTGTTTTAAGGCGTCACAAAGGTTGGAAACCACTGCTGTAGACTGCAGCATTTACTTGAGATACAAAAGTCCGAAGCAAAACGAAACTCTGGAGAGGAATTTATACCTGCCGCACAAAGGCTGTAAAGCAACAACCCATGAGCGATTGGGTGGGTGTGGGCAAGCTACCATACCTCCACAGCCAAACATCAGTGTTATGTCTACACCCACTGACACAAAGAGAGTAAACCGACCGCTTAGGATTGTCCAGAAAGTACTGATGTGTTAGGTTTGAAATATTAAAGATTTTAGTTGTTAAATTGATTCATATCATAATAAAAAGAATCAACTCAAAGTCATTGTTTGTGTCAGTGACTTGTTGGGGAAAGTCCAAGATTAGTTGTAAAGGTGGAATTTCCAGACACCTGATTGCGTGAAATGGCCTCAGCAAACAGGTGAGGCACACAGTGCAAACAGTGTGGTGGCTGTTCGTGTCAGTGTGCTCTTGTGTTAAAGGAAACTACCTTTTTTGGTGGGTACACTTGGTTGGACGAGGTTCGTCGGGGCCTGCTGAACGTTTATTTCTCCGTTTTCATGATCTTTATGAATAAAAGCTGATAAAAAAAAAGAATTAGTCGTGCATACGTAAATGGGTAAATGTATGTGGAATAATAATTACACAGCTTAAAGGGTCACCTTAAATTCAAAGTGAGGGAGCAAAAGGAAGGCAAAAACAGAGAAGAATAAATAAAGTGAAAGAGAAAAGTAAGATGTTTTTCAGTACGTACAGATGTTTTTCTCATAGAGTTCCTCAGTGATGAGAGGAGTCAGAACTCCGTCAGTATTTTCCACTATATAGTTGATGACATCGTGTAGCGTGGCACACGGGACCTGCACGGAGAACGACTTTTCTTTAACATCTCAGGAACAATTAAATACTTGCAGGGATATGAAACAGGTTGCGACATTAAAACTGAGTTAAATTACTGATCATGTGTCATTAGTAATGAGAAGGAATCTGGAACTTGGTCCACACACACACACACACACACACACACACACACACACACACACACACACACACACACACACACACACACAGACACATGCATGCCTTAATTCAGTGGTTCTCAAACTTTTTCTGTCGCGCCCCACTTTGGAGGAAGAAAAATGCCACCGCCACAACAAATTTGTAACAAAATGGTCTATGTTGAACTTTTATTGAAATAATATTTTGTGACTCCTCCGTCTCTGCTTTTTGCAAATGAAGTTATATCTGTGCAAAAAGGAACTACAATTTGGCAAAAAGCCTCCTGGACAGGTGTTGTAAATTAGCATTTCACTTCAAACACTGAACACAGTGCATCTGGGCTTTGTGCAAAAATGTATGTTACAATTCTAATGCTACTGTGATGTCCATATCAAATAAAATAAACATAACATTATTATGAGATAGTATCTCATTATAATGACTTACAGGATCTGTATTTTTCCTCACAGTGGCGGAAACGGGCTTCCATACATTTCGCCATGTATTTATTAATTACTTAAAAAAAAAAAAAAAAAAAAAACAAATCTTTTTAATTCCCCCTGCGCCTCACCTGTAATACCACCGCGCCCCACTAGAGGGCCGCGTCCCACAGTTTGAGAACCACTGCCTTAATTATTGCCTGCAGTTTAATACAAAGATCAGAGGTGACTCAAGCGGAAATGACACAACCTCTGTGTTTACGGGTAATCTGTTTCGTCACAGGAGGTCACATGTTACAATTAATCGGAAATTCACTTCCACCTCTGATCTGAACAGGAACAAACTCCAGCTATGAAGTATAACTGGTTCTTTCTCACGTACTGTTCTTCACATCTCAAGTTGCGTATACGGGAAAAGCTCATTTACAAAAGTATATATGTAAACACAGCTGAATTTATCAGCCAGTAAAAAAGGCAGTTTCCTGTCTACGGTATTATCCAAGGACAACAAAGGATTCCTCTTTCGAGACCAGACCTCAGTCCTTTAACTGTGGCACCTACAGTACAAAGTACATGAGCGTGTTTTTTTTATACTTACAGGAACGTCCACATCAATGACGAAGCCCCCTTCGTGTATAGGAGTCACGCGGTAGTGGCTGATTTTAGAGCTGATGGAGAAAGAGAGAGGGAGTCAATTAAAACACAAATGAAATAAACAGACAAACAGAATACAAACCGTCATCACATGCTAGAACACGTGTGCAAAGATAAGTCAGGTTCAGTGTCATTTTACCGTTTATATTTCCTTCTAATAGCACAAAGTACTCCATTAAGTGATGATGCAGTTTTTGTAATATGTACGCCAATGTAATAGATCTGTGTGGTAGAGTGTGTGTTTATGCCTTGAGGATGTGTGTGTGTGTGTGTGTGTGTGTGTGCGTGTGTGTGTGTGTGTGTGTGCGTGTGTGTGTGTGTGTGTGTGTGTGTGTGTGTGTGTACCCTTCAATGTCCTGTCTGGTGGTGACAGCGAAGGTGTTTTCGATGCTCCCGGGTCGCAGCAGCAGGTTTCCTCTCTCGGCCTCTCTCTCCAGCACCAGCGCTGCCTCCAGACGCGTCACGCGATGGAAACAACTGCAGAGACGCCAGAAAACACAGAAGACGTGAGACAAATAATAAAGAACATAACAGACATAAAACTGATTTTACTAGTGACACATCGAGACCCCACACACAGTTTGTAAATAGGAGAAAGTGTGAATTAAAATCCACATCATCAGCCAAAACCTCTTTGACTTAAAAACATGATGGCCTTGATTGAAGCCTCATAATGCTGCATTTATTTTACATAAATAAATGGGGTTTTGGAAGATTTTAGAGACAATTCTGAACCAATTAAAGAACATTTAATCCTTCTGTTTATCTGAAAACCTAAAAAAAAAACACCAAATATGAAGATGCACATTTTTCCCGGGACAACAATGCAAAGCAACAACACATAATAGAACAATATGCAAAATGGTGTCCACTTTGTAAACTGTTGGTAAAGCAACACAACTGTAAAGATGCAAAGACTCAGATGCAGGTGTCTACTGCCTCTAGACAGGGTCGGAAAATCATCAAAGAAATCATATAATTTCATATGAAAAACAAACAAGACTCAAAGCTGAATACAGATAATCAATTTTTGTTTTTACCAACATGCTTTAAGGGCAATACATAACACTGTTTTTGTCCTGGATTCTGCTTAAACTGTAGCCCATTATCTATTCTGCATGTGGTTAAAGTTTCACAATTGAGGAAGCAAACCAAAGATAGATAGATTCATTAAACACTGAAACACTTTGCTTCAAAATGCTCCTCTCAAATATGAATTTTAGTTTCACGGCAGCAGCCGCTTCCACAAGAATCAGACAAACAATCCAACAAACCAAAGCGATAACACGACCTCTTTGGCAGAGGGAATAACCAGTATTTCACTTGTGCAATGAGCGTCAATACTTTTAGGTCTTTGTTTGTACTCACGCTGGCATGTCTGCTTTGAGGCTGCTGTGAGCGCTGGTGTTTATTCTTGCTTTTTCCTTTTCCACTATCTCTTTCAGCATGTGGAGCTGGCCTGGGAGCAGGTTGAGGGACGCAGGTACTGAAAGCTGTACAGAGAGTTTCTGCTTTAATTCATCAGTGAAAATAAGGGCCTGATGTTCCAAACTTACATCATGAAAACACTTTATTTGCTCTCTCTTCCGCCTGTAAAGTGAGCTGAATGTAAAGCTCCACTGACCTCGGCCACAGAGCGGATGAAGCCCTTCCACAGCTCACGAGCTTCTGCGTTAGGAGCCTGCAGACACGACGGAGGAGAGAAAAAAACTGTGAAAATTAGGAAAAACAAAAAAAGAAATGAGGATGATTTTACATATTTCCTGCATATTCCCTCACAGTGAATCTGATATTTTCATCTTTCAACTGGAGATTGAGTCGGGCTGCATCCAAGTTATGATCCTGGCTGTTGTCATCCGCTATTGACACCAATCCCCGGAGATCCACTTTGTCGATGTACTGATGAAACACACAAAGACACATAGATTCATTAACAATCATCCAAATCTCTGTCTGTTAAGAACACACATCTCTGTGATAACTTACATCAGCGTCTTTCATCTCGTTGAAGAAGAACAGCGTGTTTCCACACAGGCAGGTCCACAGTTTCCTAGACGTCTGCAGAAACACACACAGAGAAAGACACACTGACTAAAAGATAACATACCAATCAAATATATATATATACACACAGTATATATACACACATATAAATAAATAAATGTATATATGGAGATAAATATCAAAGAAGAACATTAATTCAATGTGGCTTTATTGGCATGAAAGAAAGCTTTTCCAAAGCATCAAAATAAAAAAGTAAACAATAATATTGATATTAACACAACTGTATCATGTTTATACAACAATCTATATGCAGTACATTTTTTACATTGTGTGTGTGTGTGCGTTGTCTCCTTCTCCGAGCAGCAGTTTTGTTATTTTGAGAGATCATGAAACTCTTTTAAATCTGGGACGACAGAGTTGAATTTGTCTTTTGAATATTTTAAGTTTTAGCAGTTGGAGCAGTGGACACATATTCTGTTTTCGTTTTGATTGCCGTGATTTCTTCCTATTTGGATTTCCAGTTCGTGGTCAACGAGCTTGTACTTTAGTTTGGATCCGTCTCTGCTTTCTATTCGACAGTAGTGAGATATTCTGCAAATACATAATCATTGTTTTTTTTAGATAACACTCTAATCTGCTTTGGCTTTCAATTTCTTCTTTCCAATCTTCTACATAGTTTTTCTTTACATTGTGTTATAATTACTTTAATTATGTATCATTACTTGTGTTCAACAGAATGCAAAGAAAAAGGCAGAAGAAGACAAACGCTTGTTACACAACAACAAAATAAACAGAACAGCTGCAGTCTGCGCAGGTGACATTCTTGAACTGAAATAACTGAGCGGGACTCTGATGCAACTGAACATTCGTGCTTTCATGGGGCTGGGATAGGTTCCTCGTTGAAGTGCACAGCGTTCTCTTATCAGTAAGGGCTTTGGCAGAACAGCAAACACATGATTCATCATTTCCAAAAACCTGTTGTGCAGGTTGGCGTCTTAACCTAAAACTTCACGGCACAATGAGCTGAATAGCAGTCGGACCAGTTGGAGAGACGCTGAGTGCTGTTTACAATCTGCTGAAAACCTCAAGCCCCTTTCACCACAGCCATTTACACTGTCACAGCAGAGTAAATGTAATTGAGCAAATGTAATTATTTAGTGTATGCACCATACCAGAGCAATGGGCCAGGGGGCATAATTCATGTTATTCATTACACATGTGTTTACGCTGTAAAGACATGTGGCTGCTGTGAAGGGGCCTATATACAGAAACGACATGATGACAGGCGGCTCCGCCCACAGAAAACAACACTTCAACTGATTTCCCCTGCTGCTGTGCATTAAGTGTGTTTCTAGACCGCTGTATTAGGTATTATACTTCCTCCTTATTCATATACTGATGTAAAGTAGATCCTCTTCCACACAGAACACACATGATGAGTCTCGTTCTCAAACGGGTGCTGAGAGGCTCTGACATTCAGGTCGTGTCAAAGTTGACAGGAGTGAAGAACCCTGGCATCATCTGCACATTGTTGTGATGCCAGTCAGTCACTTTTGTCTCCCTCCCGAGAGGAGGGGAGGGGGGGGGGGGTTACTAACAACAACAACAACAACAACAACAGACCTACTTCAAACATAAGCAGTCATCTACAGCCATGCGCTGGAAAAATTACTCAGATATTCTAATAATTTACGTGTACATCACTACTGCAGCTGGCAAATTGTATTTAATATATAATAATATAATATATATGTATGTTTATATATATATTTTTTTCCAGTTTCATAAAACTACTTCCAACAAGGTCTGTTGGTTATCTTGATTGATAAATAGCACCACAGGTAAGAGGAAAAATGTGTATTTTTGAAAACATCTACAGCAGCGAATTGCAACATACACATCATATGTTATATAAATCCCTGACAGTGATCATTTTACAGCACACTATTTACTTTGACCTTTGATATTGTTAGCATATCTTGACAACAAGACTAACATATTTTTACTTCAGTACGGTTTTGAATGCAGTACTTTTACTTGTATTTATTCCACCACCGCAGATGACCTGAATATACAAACATCTCAATAAAAAGAAGCTTTATTTTGCAGTCTATTCCACAAACAGAGAGTGTTTCTCAAAGATTTAGCACAAAATACAACAAAGTGTTCTGTAATGCACTACCTTATCTCTGAACGACCTCTTCTCCAGGTATCCCTCATAGTAACAGGCGGGCAGCTGGCTCCTCTGTCGCGGTGTTAGCTTTACCATCATGATGGTCGATGTCCACAATACATAAAAAGCTTATTCACAGATTTGGCTGAGACCTTCTGCCTGGTTGCGGTAAATCGCTCTTGTATACGAAAGTGAGGCGGGAACCTGTGCGCAGCGTCCTCGCCGCTGATTGGTCAATGCGTGTGGAGTGGGCGGGTGCTTTTTAAAAATATCCTCAGGTGAGACAGCTGTGCACGTCATGGACGTGTTTGACAAGGATGGAAATCACCTGGCTGTGCGCCTAATCAAGCGGGAACATTTTACTGTAGCTGGTTATATACGGCATGAAACTCACCAGAAAGTGAATTGAATTAATTATAATTAACAAACTACCCGGCTGTACATAAAGTAGTTTATATATATATATATATATATATATATATATATATATGTATATGTTGCATAATGAGTACTTTGGTACTGTAAGTATATTTTGATGCTAATACTTTTGTACTTAAGTAAACCTTCAATGCAGGACTTTTACATGTACTTTACTTTTAAAATGTATAAAATCTGTTACTCCTTCCACCATTGCACGCAAGTGAATAGTGCATACTTATTCTTAACCTAATAGGTGAGAGTTCAAAAGGAAAAAAAATGTATATGTAGCTCCCTCTGCTGGATGAATTCGTTGTGGTTTTATCAATATAAAATATATGAGCGTCATATTACTTGTTATCGCTCATGGAGAACCAGGGATGTGTTTTTAAGAAAGAAGCTGAAGAGCCAATTGGAACAAGTTGCAATCAAAAGATCGTATGAAAATCTCTTCAGTTAAATGTCTAGTTTATTTTAGTGACATGTTGTCTCGCTACACCTGTATTTAATTCAAGCATCCTTAACAGCATGTTATCACAATCTGCTTTTCATCACCAGGGGACGTAAACCATCTCCAGCACTCATGAGCTTCCTCATCAGTGGAGCTCCTCCATAGCAGCAGCAGAGGTGATGTGTACGAAGACAGATCTGGGATCTGTTGGTGTAAGCAGCAAGGTAAGTAATGAATATTAATATCTGGTGTTATTTGTTGTGAGTCCATCGATTTGTATGGGTTTTATGTCAGTTTCCTGCCAGAATTCAAGGCTTTGACAGAGCCAGGTCAACATTTAAAACTGTATTTTTATTGTTATTATTTTATTTTTTTAAATAATTGTTTTTATTACTATTTATATTATTATGATGATTATTATTTTTTTCTATTGTTATTATTTTTAATATTATGATGATGCTGATTATTATTATTATTACATGAAGTCTACGCATGTTGTGTCAGATGTGCCCTATAATTAAACTTGATTTAATCGTTTCATCTCTACTCTATGACGCTTCAACTTACTGGGCTGCCCTCCGGCAAGTCACGTGACTGTGTGGCTTTAACGCAACTCTCCCTCCAAACGGCTCTTCTCTCTTCATCTTGGCACAGCACACCCTGCTGGTTTTGGAGCAGGAGGGGAAATATCTTTTCTGTCATCACCGCAATCTCAGGAAAAGGTGATCAACGTTACTTATCAAACGATGGGGAACAGAGACGACGAGTACGACTTCTTGTTCAAAAGTGAGTGGAACCCAAACTGCTAGTAGATAGTCTGGTTTTGGTGTTAATTAGCGAGGAAACGTGAGGTTAGCATGCATGCTAACCGTGTTACACCGTCAGTGGTCAGCGTTAATATCAGCTGATGGTTAGCTGCTAAGCTAACTGTAAGCTAGCCAAACGGCGCGTGTCGGTGCTTTGAAGGTGTGGTTATTTAGGTGTTATCAGATGTCCTCACCTGTACAACCACACCTTTAAAGCACCGACAGTGGCGTAGTTACTGAAATCTAAGATCAGGTGCATTAATGCGAAAGGAAACAAGGAGTTCCCTTTGTGGTGGACCTGAGGAAACTCACTTCAAATGAAAAGGAAACTCTTGTTGTGGCTTTGGTTTTAAATTGGACACCGTTAACTGCTTCAGCAGGTGTGTATTTACCAAACACCTCTTTGTTTGAAGGCTAAGGGCTTATTTACACTCTAAGTAATTATAATGTTGACCTGACTGAGTCACATTTTACACCTTGGAGTTTAGCTTCCTGATAACATGAGTTGACCTTTTTGTGTAAACAAATGTATAAAATCTATTAACATGAAACACGTTATGCGTTCAAGTATAAGACATCTCTGGATTAGAAGATATGGCATGTCATAAAATACTAAAAATAATAGTAATACAAAAAATAAAAGGAGAATCTGCATAGATGAATACAAACTAAATAGATAGTTAAATCAGAACGGTGCACTCAGTAGAGTGCAGATCTGCGTCCTCAGCTGTGTTATCTTTAAGGGCCTCTACCTGCCGGGGGCCAGTAAAAAGTAGTTATTGAAGGGGTCAGCAGGCAGTTACTGGCAGTATAAAACCATAAAAAGGTGTTTCGAAAAAGTACGAGTCACCGTAACCACTGGAGGTCCTTGAGCATGCAGCCATAACTGTCAACCCCAAAATATTATGGAGTTTGCTGCCGCAGAATGCCAGATTAGCTGTGGACAGACACAGAGAGGCACACTCACTCACACACACTCATGCGAGCGACTGGTTGCACGATTCTTTCTGGTTTTCAGACCTTGCTATCGTAACTGAAGTGGCATTTGTCTGAATAGGAAACAGCTTGTTATGTTGGAGCACTCCGTCCACAACAACGTCACATGATGGCGCTTAACTGAGTGAAACTGGTTGACTGTGTTGGAAGAAGCTGCTCTAAGACTGATTCACAAGCAAGCTTTAGTAACGTTAAGTCCCGCAGTTAACAGGAGAGCGAGTGGTTTACATATGCAAGTATACGCCAAATCATAGGCCGAAGGTTAGCTGTAGGGATTTTAATACTTAAGGAGTTCACTTTATCACATCTATCTAGTAAGTATAGTATGACCTTACAGGAGAGTGTGGCAGTGTGGCAGCTGATTAGATAAACTGATGACTGGAACAGAGGCCTTGAGAAACTGTGGAGTCAGATTTCCCAAAGAGCAGGAAGGGCAAAGTGTGAGAATGATTTCTCCGCACAGAAAGGAAAGCAGTAAAACCAGGTCAGCACTTTCTCTTTGCCTGGAAATGGCTGAATGATAACCCGACAGTAGCGCCGTCCTTTAATGATAGCTGTTTAGTGCATTGTGTGTAACTGTCGTCATCGATGTCTGTAATTATCCGGTGGCACATTAGTCTGTTTGTGCATCGTCATTTATAAATCAAGGTTTATTGTTTGAGGTTAAACTGGGTGGAGTAAAATGTCGTCAAACAGCTTTCTTCTTCTTCATCAGCTGCCACTACTTACCGTAAATGAAGACCAAAACAAGTGGTTGTTGTTGTGGGGTTTGTGTGCCGCTCTCTGTTGTCTGTACTCAGCCAAAGATTGTTTATGAGGCGAGAGAAGCTTCACTCCGTAACACCACCGCACAACTGAGTGTGGACCGAGTGGTTCTGTAGTCCCAACAGCTCCAACTGAGTGATGCATCTTCTATCTCGCAGATCATGTGATGAGGCTTTAGTCTCTGTCATATCAATAGTTAAATCTCATTCATTTTGTAGTTTTGCCTAAATAGAGACCTGCTGGTTAGCTACTGCAGTGCACCGCAGGAGCTTCAATTCGTGCAGGTCAGATGAGGCGCGTCAGTTATCGAGCCTTTCCTCGTACCGTTACCCTGATGAGTTTCAATTTGTTTTGTTTCCAGGTGATAAACACTCCATATTATTTTACAGTTCGTCAAATTACTGCAGGGCTGCTGTTTCAATGTCTTTGTGCCTGTTTTGTTTCCAGTCGTGCTAATCGGCGACTCCGGAGTGGGGAAGAGTAACCTGCTGTCCCGTTTCACAAGAAATGAGTTCAACCTGGAGAGCAAGAGCACCATCGGGGTGGAGTTCGCCACCCGCAGCATCCAGGTGGACGGCAAGACGATCAAGGCTCAAATTTGGGACACAGCTGGACAAGAACGCTACAGAGCAATCACCTCAGCGTGAGTTATTTTCTCTGTGTATATTGATGCAACTCTTCCCCTGGAATAAAGATGGTATAGTTACTGTATTCATCTGGTTTTATGCTCTCACCAGGTATTACCGGGGGGCAGTTGGAGCTCTCCTGGTTTACGACATCGCCAAGCACCTGACGTACGAGAACATTGAGCGCTGGCTGAAGGAGCTGAGGGACCATGCCGACAACAACATCGTCATCATGCAGGTCGGGAACAAGAGCGACCTCCGCCACCTCAGGGCCGTGCCCACCGACGAGGCTCGAGCCTTCGCAGGTAAACCACCGAGCGCTGTGCTGATGACGTAAGAACATCCGCTCTCGTAGTCTGTGAAATACTCAATATTTATCTTTCTTCTCTTCCCACGTTAGAAAAGAACAGTATCTCATTTATTGAGACGTCGGCGTTGGACTCCACGAATGTAGAAGAGGCGTTCAAGAACATTTTAACAGGTAGGAAAAGCAAGACTCGCTGCTGTAGCTCATGTGACGTAACTCTTAAGATCTCATCATTTGCAAAATGGAATATAGGATAAAATATTTGGTCCAGTGATGCTACAAAGTGGTGGTCGTTGATGGTCATCATCAACAATGAAAGGCAACAAAAATACAACAATTTATTGAGCACGGTACTGAACGTGGTTGCCAGGCAAACGCACAGTGGAAAGCAGGGTTAACATTTGGTTTGAGATCATTATTATTTAGTGATTGTTTTAAATTCAAAAGCCAGATCCCTCTAAGCACACCAGGTCTGAAAGCGTTAGACAGACCACTTGGTCTTAATGTTCCCGGCTGTGTTTCAATATCTCTCTCAGGAATTTCTGTCTCCTTTTCTTTCTTTTTTTAATCTTCTTCCCCTTCCCCTCTCTGTCTCTTTGCACCTTTTATTCACACCTATTCCATCCAGTAAATCAACAACCAAATCTGACATTTTACAACAATCATAACAATTTGCTGCAGTTATAAAGCTGTGTTTATCCATTTTATATGTGACTTTTTATGACATTTTATAAAGCATTTTTTAAATGAAATTTTTATGCCACATGATTTTAATTTGTTACACCTTCTTACAGCCGACGTCATAATGAATGTAGACGTCCCGGATTTCAAATCTTTGTTTTCCTACATCATATGTTTCAGTGGTTAATGCTCTTGCATAGCTTGACAACTCTTGCACTCCGCCGTACTTCTGTTGCCAAACTGTGTGCACACAAACTGAAAGAGGAGCTGTAGCTGTGACTCTTGTATGACTTTTAATGACCGCGGCTTTCGCCTGCTCGGACGCATTCTGTCTCCTTACATCCGTTTCTTTCTCATTAACACCGTGAGCGAATTTCTTCAAATTTGGCACAACTGTCCACCGCCGGACTCCAGGATGAACTGATGACATTTTGTTCATCAAAGGTCAAAGTCCGTCACATTCTCGGGATATTTCGGGAACACCTAGAGTGACGTTTTGTGCACTAATGGACGAACTGATTTTGGTGCCGTCCGCCACATTAATGCCAAATCTCAGGAACGCCTGCAGGGAATTTCTCCACATTTGGTACATACGTCCCCCTAAACATTTTGTATGTGATACCGTACCATGACCTCTTCATGACATGCCATAGTATGACTCTGATGATGTTGTGACATTTTCATGTTCTACTAAACTACTACACAACAACGTTTATATGACATACTATGACTGTTTTATGACATGCTACACTATGAGGTTTTATTGTTTTGTGCCATATTACACGATGACAATTTTTATGACTTTTGTTGTGAGTTTTATGACATTCTTTGACAAGGCATCATGTTTTCTGGTTGTTTGTACGTCTACGTACCGACCACTATCAAGGACCACAACTGAATTATAATGTGACTTGTATTTATTTATTTTTGTTTACATATTTATCAAATCAAAGAGCAAACAACTAGTTTGTCAGCACAGATCTCTGAAGGATTCATCTGACATTGAATTAAAGTAGAAAAAAAACAGCAAATATATCTGTCCCTGTCTGTAAAATGAAATACTTTAAGCTGTACAGTTAGCTTAATGTTTTAATATGAGACTGCAAAGTTTTTATCTTCCTACAGCTGAGCATGTGCCCAGCAGTGCCTCAGCTCACACAGATTAAAGTATTTATAAAGAGTTTAAAGAAATCCAGAGCGTCACTGTGTTTTTCATGACTTCCCCTCTGCAGAAATCTACCGCATCGTGTCGCAGAAGCAGATAGCGGACCGATCTGCTCACGATGAGTCTCCGGGCAACAACGTGGTGGACATAAGTGTCCCCCCGACCACTGACGGACAGAAAGGCAACAAACTCCAGTGCTGCCAGAGCCTGTGACGCTCACCGCCACGACCCCCGACCTCCACCTATCCACCTCGACATCACATCACCTGTGCACTTTCTGTTCCTGTTGCTCCTAGACTTCTGTTTTCTATAGAACCTTTGAACTCACTCGTGCTCTTCTCTTGTTTTGCCATGAATTAAAACGTTAAGAAGCCTTTATGTCACTCGGTCCGTGGAGTCACTGCAGGAACAGGGCCGCCGTCTCTGTCTTAATGAAGCCTGAGAAACTAAGTTTGATTGAACTGAAACTCTGTGGTGTGCAGGAAGGTTGTGAAGAACATTTCAATGGTCACCACTAGATGGTGCTGTGTAAATAAACTACAGGCAGTTACTCCAACCTGGTGAAGCAGTGTTGTGCGTGTTACAGCGTGGTTCCTCCAACTTCATTCTGTCATCAGATAAGTTATCATGCCAAAAATGTCCTCTTTAGGTATTTATTGGAGAATATTTGGCTTAAGCTGTCATTGTTTTACTTTACATTTAAAAACTGTATAAATTTCCAATAAAATTCTTGACAAAAGTAAACTGTTGATTTGATTTTCTTACTGAAAATAAATGAATACTACATTTATTTAGCTGTAGTTACTTGTTAATTATCAACTACCCAATATAGTATTTGTGTCTCACTACAACCTGAAGCTTCAAATGTTATTTTCAAACTTTGTCATAAAAAGTACAAAAAAGTCCAGTTGAATAAATCATATGAAGTCATGTTCTAAAACTTTATTGCAATCGCCACATACATGGAATTAGATCTCTGCATTTAACCGATCCGAAGCAGTTTAGAGCGGTGGGTTGTGGAGCTGCTTGAGGTTCAGTGTCTTGCTCATGGACACTTGGACATGCAGACGGGAGAAGCTGGGGATCAACCGCAACTTTGTGATTAAAAAACAACCCGTATGTCATGAATGTCATAAAAAAGTCAAAGTATAGCATGTCGAAAAAATCATAAAGTCAGTTTTAAAAATGTAAGTACAATATCTGCCTCTGAGATGTAGTAGAGTTAAAAGTAACAAAGTGCAAATACACAGTCTCAAAATTGTACTTAAATACAGTACTTGACAAAATGTAAAAGACAAAGTAAGTTAAAAGTTTCTTTGTTTTTATTCTGTTGAGGATTTGTTCACTTTGTTCCGGCTCTAAAAGAGTCTGCAGAGAGGACGACTGTATTAAATACAAATAACACGATACTAAACGTTTCTCAGGGTCACAGAAGCTGAATGTTTTATTATTGATTTTGTTGATTCATTTTCTACATTAAAATCTGTTGTTGGAGTAGAAATAGATTTACAGACAAATAGAAAAAACCCATCGATCATAATGTGAAGAATCAATAATGTATACAACGTAAATCACCAATAATACAGATTTGTTACATAAAATGAAAGCGTCTCTCTGTAGAAGATCAAGTGTTTGTTCTACTCAGTGTGATTGACAGGAGAGATGATCAGAGGAGCAGAGTTTTTACCACCATCATTAAAACATGGACAAAAGTATGGGTAGAGTTTCTCAGTGAAGCAGCAGCCAGTAAAGGAGTAGATAAGAGCTGCAGACTTAACGTCATAGAAGGAGACCAGACCCTCCTCATAGTCCACAAACACCCCCACCTTCTCAGGCTGAGACTTCAGAGAGAGACGGACTCTAGGGTCAGCACAAGCTGTGTACTCATTCTCATTCCTCAACCATATCATCCAGTAACCATCCTGAGGACTCGGTGTGATGTCTCCCTTCCTGTTGATCGACTCTCTGGCCACTCCTAAATTCCACTTCGGTTTCCCTTTAACCTGAACCTCGTAGTAAAATCTTCCTGAAGAGAAACTCTGCTTTGCTAAGACACTAACATGATTATCAAATCTCTCTGGATTGTCTGGAAGATTATTCCTTACAACACCATGTTTAACTTGTTTTCCGTCATCAGACAGGATGAGTTTGGGATGTGCTGTATCAGCATCAAGTGTCACATCCACTGCAGACTGCTGGACCCTCTTCAGCTCGGCCTCAGTGAGCAGCTTCTTCATCTGTTTACTGAGCGTCTCCTCCAGCTGGTTCACAGCTCTCACCACAGTCCCCTCATGTGAAGGTGGACTGACTCTGACTCCTGTCCAGTCCTTGGTGGGTGGAGCAGTGTTCAGGGTCCTGAAGCTCTGGAGGAGGTGGAGGTGGTCTTCAGAGCAGGAGAGCTGCTCCACCTCAGTGCTTCTCTTCTTCAGCTCAGAGATTTCCTGTTCCAGCTCTTTGATGAAGCCTTCAGCCTGTTTCTCTGTCTTTCTCTGCTTCTCTTTGATGGTGTCGATGAGCTCGGCCTGGCTTCTCTCAACAGACTCCTTCAGAGCGGTGAAGACCTGAACACCTTCTGCTATCTCTCTGTCTGCATCTTCCTCACTGAGCTCCACTGAGTGTTTCATCTCCTGAATCTTCACTCGTCTCTTCTGGATCATCTGCTGGATTTCAGTCTCAGTCTTCCCCAGCTCGGCTTTCTTTCCTTCATATTCTTCTTCCAGAGGAACAACATCATGTGTCTTGTGGTCTGAATAAGTGCAGAGCATGCAGACACACATCTGGTCGGTCTTACAGAACAGGTCCAGCTGTTTATCGTGCTTCGTACACATCCTGCCTTCCAGGTTCTCCACAGGGTCGATCAGCTGATGTCTTTTCAGACGTGACATTGTCAGATGAGGCTCCAGGTGAGTCTCACAGTAGGAGACCAGACACACCAGGCAGGACTTCAGGGCCTTCAGTTTGGTTCCAGTGCAGACGTCACAGGGAACTTCTCCTGGTTTGGCGGCTTGTTGCTCTGAGCTGCTGCTGCTGGCTTTCTGTTGAGCCGACTGTCTGAACTGAGCAGCCATCTCAGAGATGAAAGTGTTGACCTGCAGCTCAGGTCTGGTGTAGAAAAGCTTTTTACAGTTGGGACACTGACACTGGACATTAACGTTCCAGTGTTGAGTGATGCAGGCTTTACAGAAGTTGTGTCCACATGGTATGGTGACTGGATCAGTGAACACATCCAGACAGATGGAGCACAGAAACTGATCTTCAGTCAGCAGACAGCTGGCAGCAGACATATCTACACTCTGAGGACAAGTGTGAAAACACAAAACTGTTATTACATCTTCAGCAGCAGCAACAGCGTGTCAGGTATTGTTTACACACTGTGGGTCTCTGTGTGTGTGCCATCATCGTAAACCTACTGTAGAGGAACCACCACAGAAGAGGGTTTGAGTACTTTAGAAAGGTGATCACAAAATATAATTTAAAAACACAGAGTGATCCATCACTGTCACATCACATATTCAATAATAATACTGCTACCCTGCTGCTCATATATTGTTATTAGAGTGAATTTATATAATTTACAAGGAGCCTAAACATTCTTAATTCCACTTTTATATTGAACACATTTATTTACTGTGACATGTTTGGACCTCAGTTTGAGTTTGAGTTGAACTTCCTGTCTGAGTCGAGCTGAAGTGTTTGAGTTGAAACAGTAAATATTATCAGCTGAACTTCCTCACAAAGACAGACAGCAGGAACTACAGAGACAGTGACGTTTAGAGGAAAGGCTTTGAAGTTCAAGGATATTTACCAAAGTACAGAACAGTTATGTGAGTTATAAAACATCAACGTTGTTCCTCTATACTCAATAAATACATCCACACATTACATCAGATGCTGTTCTCTGTGTTTGGACAATCCAAAGGGAGCAGCAGCTAGGCTAGTTAGCTTCTAGCAGGCCTAGCTTATCTGCTGCTACTTTGTTCTTTGGTATGGATCCTGGTTTGAACTCACTTTTGACCAGATGTTGAGTTTCTCTGTAGAACAGTGAACTCACCAGAGTTAGTCGGAGACTCTGTTGTTGAGAAGAAGCTGCTGGATTCAGTTGAATGTTTCTTTAGAGAGAAACAGAGAGACTTGTCTCGACCGCAGCTCTGCTGTCGCTCAGACTAACTTTCACTTTCACTTCAGGAGAAGTGACTCAGCAGCTCTCCTCGTTCACAGTTGCTGCTGCTCTCAGTGAAGCTCTGTGAACGAGCTTTTACTGCCTCTTTGAGGAACACCCGACATTCAAACATGAGTTTGACTTTTTCCTTCTTATTCCTTTTTCCTTGTTTTTGTGTGTTTTAAACGTTGAATCTGAAATACTGTATGTTTTTTTATTTACACATTTTAAAGGTTTGTGTGTATTTTTTTAAACATTCTAGTGCTGCTGTCTTGGCTAGATTAATTCTCGATATTTACCTGGTTAAATAAAGGTATAAATGAAATTAGAATAAAAATAAAATAATATAGCATGCTGAAAAAGTAATAAAAAAATCATAGTATATATAGTATGTCGAAAAAAATCATAGTATAGCATGTCGAAAAAATCATAGTATAGCATGTCGAAAAAATCATAGTATAGCATGTCGATAAAAGTCATAACCCAAGCCTGAGAAACTAAGTTTGATTGAACTGAAACTCTGTGGTGTGCAGGAAGGTTGTGGAAACATTTCAATGGTCACCACTAGATGGTGCTGTGTAAATAAACTACAGGCAGTTACTCCAACCTGGTGAAGCAGTGTTGTGCGTGTTACAGCGTGGTTCCTCCAACTTCATTCTGTCATCAGATAAGTTATCATGCCAAAAATGTCCTCTTTAGGTATTTATTGGAGAATATTTGGCTTAAGCTGTCATTGTTTTACTTTACATTTAAAAACTGTATAAATTTCCAATAAAATTCTTGACAAAAGTAAACTGTTGATTTGATTTTCTTACTGAAAATAAATGAATACTACATTTATTTAGCTGTAGTTACTTGTTAATTATCAACTACCCAATATAGTATTTGTGTCTCACTACAACCTGAAGCTTCAAATGTTATTTTCAAACTTTGTCATAAAAAGTACAAAAAAGTCCAGTATAGTAAATCATATGAAGTCATGTTCTAAAACTTTATTGCAATCGCCACATACATGGAATTAGATCTCTGCATTTAACCGATCCGAAGCAGGTTTAGAGCGGTGGGTTGTGGAGCTGCTTGAGGTTCAGTGTCTTGCTCATGGACACTTGGACATGCAGACATGAGAAGCTGGGGATCAACCGCAACTTAGTGATTAAAAGACAACCCGTATGTCATAAATGTCATAAAAAAGACAAAGTACAGCATGTCGGAAAAAATCATTAAGTCAGTTTTAAAACTGTAAGTACAATATCTGCCTCTGAGATGTAGTAGAGTAAAAAGTACAATATGTACCTCTGAGATGTAGTACAGTAAAAAGTAACAAAGTGCAAATACACAAATAAAGTATCTCAAAATTGTACTTAAATACAGAACTTGACGAAATGTAAAATACAAAAGACAAATTAAGTTGAAAGTTTCTTTGTTTTTATTCTGTTGAGGATTTGTTCACTTTGTTCCGGCTCTAAAAGAGTCTGCAGAGAGGACGACTGTATTAAATACAAATAACACGATACTAAACGTTTCTCAGGGTCACAGCAGCTGAATGTTTTATTATTGATTTTGTTGATTCATTTTCTACATTAAAATCTGTGTGTTGGAGTAGAAATAGATTTACAGACAAATAGAAAAAACCCATCGATCATAAAGTGAAGAATCAATAATGTTTACACTGTAAATCACCAATAATACAGATTTGTTACATTAAATGAAAGCGTCTCTCTGTAGAAGATCAAGTGTTTGTTCTACTCAGTGTGATTGACAGGAGAGATGATCAGAGGAGCGGAGTTTTTACCACCATCATTAAAACATGGACTAAAGTGTGGGTAGAGTTTCTCAGTGAAGCAGCAGCCAGTAAAGGAGTAGATAAGAGCTGCAGACTTAACGTCATAGAAGGAGACCAGACCCTCCTCATAGTCCACAAACACCCCCACCTTCTCAGGCTGAGACTTCAGAGAGAGAAGGACTCTAGGGTCAGCACAAGCTGTGTACTCATTCTCATTCCTCAAACGTATCTTCCAGTTACCATTCTGAGGAGTCGGTATGACTTTACCCTTCCTGTTGATCGACTCTCTGACCACTCCTAAAGTCCAGTCAGTCTTCCCTTTAACCTGAACCTCGTAGTAAAATCTTCCTGAAGAGAAACTCTGCTTTGCTAAGACACTAACATGATAACCAAATCTCTTTGGATTGTCTGGAAGATTCTTCCTTACAACACCATGTTTAACTTGTTTTCCATCATCAGACAGGATGAGATAAGGATGTGCTGTATCAGCATCAAGTGTCACATCCACTGCAGACTGCTGGACCCTCTTCAGCTCGGCCTCAAACAGCTTCTTCATCTGTTTACTGAGCGTCTCCTCCAGCTGGTTCACAGCTCTCACCACAGTCCCCTCATGTGAAGGTGGACTGACTCTGACTCCTGTCCAGTCCTTGGTGGGTGGAGCAGTGTTCAGGGTCCTGAAGCTCTGGAGGAGGTGGAGGTGGTCTTCAGAGCAGGAGAGCTGCTCCACCTCAGTGCTTCTCTTCTTCAGCTCATAGATTTCCTGTTCCAGCTCTTTGATGAAGCCTTCAGCCTGTTTCTCTGTCTTTCTCTGCTTCTCTTTGATGGTGTCGATGAGCTCGGCCTGGCTTCTCTCAACAGACTCCTTCAGAGCGGTGAAGACCTGAACACCTTCTGCTATCTCTCTGTCTGCATCTTCCTCACTGAGCTCCACTGAGTGTTTCATCTCCTGAATCTTCACTCGTCTCTTCTGGATCATCTGCTGGATTTCAGTCTCAGTCTTCCCCAGCTCGGCTTTCTTTCCTTCATATTCTTCTTCCAGAGGAACAACATCATGTGTCTTGTGGTCTGAATAAGTGCAGAGCATGCAGACACACATCTGGTCGGTCTTACAGAACAGGTCCAGCTGTTTATCGTGCTTCGTACACATCCTGCCTTCCAGGTTCTCCACAGGGTCGATCAGCTGATGTCTTTTCAGACCTGATCTTGTCAGATGAGGCTCCAGGTGAGTCTCACAGTAGGACTCCAGACACACCAGGCAGGACTTCAGGGCCTTCAGTTTGGTTCCAGTGCAGACGTCACAGGGAACTTCTCCTGGTTTGGCGGCTTGTTGCTCTGAGCTGCTGCTGCTGGCTTTCTGTTGAGCCGACTGTCTGAACTGAGCAGCCATCTCAGAGATGAAAGTGTTGACCTGCAGCTCAGGTCTGGTGGAGAAAAGCTTTTTACAGTTGGGACACTGACACTGGACATTAACGTTCCAGTGTTGAGTGATGCAGGCGTTACAGAAGTTGTGTCCACATGGTATGGTGACTGGATCAGTGAACACATCCAGACAGATGGAGCACAGAAACTGATCTTCAGTCAGCAGACAGCTGGCAGCAGACATATCTACACTCTGAGGACAAGTGTGAAAAAACAAAACTGTTATTACATCTTCAGCAGCAGCAACAGCGTGTCAGGTATTGTTTACACACTGTGGGTCTCTGTGTGTGTGCCATCATCGTAAACCTACTGTAGAGGAACCACTACAGAAGAGGGTTTGAGTACTTTAGAGAGGTGATCACAAAATATAATTTAAAAACACAGAGTGATCCATCACTGTCACATCACATATTCAATAATAATACTGCTACCCTGCTGCTCATATATTGTTATTAGAGTGAATTTATATAATTTACAAGGAGCCTAAACATTCTTAATTCCACTTTTATATTGAACACATTTATTTACTGTGACATGTTTGGACATCAGTTTGAGTTTGAGTTGAACTTCCTGTCTGAGTCGAGCTGAAGTGTTTGAGTTGAAACAGTAAATATTATCAGCTGAACTTCCTCACAAAGACAGACAGCAGGAACTACAGAGACAGTGACGTTTAGAGGAAAGGCTTTGAAGTTCAAGGATATTTACCAAAGTACACAACAGTTATGTGAGTTATAAAACATCAACGTTGTCCCTCTATACTCAATAAATACATCCACACATTACATCAGATGCTGTTCTCTGTGTTTGGACAATCCAAAGGGAGCAGCAGCTAGGCTAGTTAGCTTCTAGCAGGGCTAGCTTATCTGCTGCTACTTTGTTCTTTGGTATGGATCCTGGTTTGAACTCACTTTTGACCAGATGTTGAGTTTCTCTGTAGAACAGTGAACTCACCAGAGTTAGTCGGAGACTCTGTTGTTGAGAAGAAGCTGCTGGATTCAGTTGAATGTTTCTTTAGAGAGAAACAGAGAGACTTGTCTCGACCGCAGCTCTGCTGTCGCTCAGACTAACTTTCACTTTCACTTCAGGAGAAGTGACTCAGCAGCTCTCCTCGTTCACAGTTGCTGCTGCTCTCAGTGAAGCTCTGTGAACGAGCTTTTACTGCCTCTTTGAGGAACACCCGACATTCAAACATGAGTTTGACTTTTTCCTTCTTATTCTTTTTTCCTTGTTTTTGTGTGTTTTAAACGTTAAATCAGTTTTTTTATTGACACATTTTAAAGGTTTGTGTGTATTTCTTTTAACATTCTATTCCTGCTGTTTTGGCTAGATTAATTTACCTGGTTAAATAAAGGTATAAATAAAATTACAATAATAATAAAATAGTGAAGTATGTCGAAGAAAGTCCAAAAAAAGTCATAGTATATAATATGTAACAAAAATAAGAAAACTGGAAAACGTCCTAAATCTGGAACAAGAGTATTTCCAGAGGCAATATCCGGGTACCAATAAAATGACTCACACATTCAAACATTTAGTCTTTTTTTTTCCTTCCTGGAGAGCAGCGAGTGACCGTTTGCTCACCAGCATAATATGGAACATTTTGAACTAGTGTTTCTCTAAATAAGCTGCTTTTGTTTTCCAAATGCAGTGGACGGGACAAGTCTCTCCAGGAGCAAAACTGCAGCATATTTGTTTTCCTTCAGGATTAATGGGGACATGCACACATCTGTGGTCCACAACAGACTTACAGTAATGACGTCTCATCCTCTGTGGACTAAGAGGATGATCTAAACAGCCATATCGTTGCATCTATACTGTGACGCTGAAGCTAGACCACACACACCTCCAACTGCGTTTCATTTCCCCTCGAGTCTCTCTGACTGGACCCGCAAAAGAATAAAGCATAAGTTCTATTACTGGGGATATAGATAAAATAGTGAATGAAAAATAGGTTACAAGGAGTGTTTATGACGAGTGTTTACAACATCTGGCTCCGCCCATGTTCTTCACATGAGCAGTTGTACAGAGCAGAGAACAAACAAACATTCCCCAATTTTCTGCCTCCTTGATTCCTTGATTCCTCGCTCCTCCGGCTTGTGACCCGGAAATCGATCTCAGCGCTCAATCTTGTAGGACGTCCCAATTTCCCAAACTACAGCTCGAGGAGGCGAGGAAAGGAATCGAGGAGGCACAAAATCGTGAAACGGCACATAGGGATCATCAACACAATCATGTAAACAAAAAAACTAAATCACCTGAATTCACCTTCACCCATAATTTATCACAACGTTTTATTTGCTTTGCAAACACTTCGGCTGATTTCAGGTCCCAGTATTTTGGTGAAGACATCTTTCGTTTTTATTTTCCACAGCACACCATAAACATTGTAGCATTTTAAAAATGTGAGTACTAAAGAATTGCAACATAAATTACAAATAATACATATCAACATACCCACCCTCCCAAAAACAGACAGATTACAAAAAATGTTAAGACAACATAACACAACAGACGTAACATTTACAGAGAAAGCAATGATTTAAAATCCCTTTCTGGATTTTGAAATGTAACTATGTGTACAAAGTAAGTATTACATCATGGTTAAAGAGCAATAACACTTAGAAACTCTTTGGATATGAGGATCTGCAGGGAGCCACAGAAGAAGCAGTGTTGCATACTTTGTAGGCAACGTTGTACAAAAGCTATAAAATGAACCGTCATAGCGGTCAGACATCTTCTGCATCGACCTAAACTCACTTGTTTGTCTTTACATTGCCTCAAATAATCAGTGCCCCAATAGATCCGATACTTGGGGTAAAGCCTCGTTCATGACGGTAAACACACGGATGACGCGCGCGCGCGCACGCACGCATACGCATACGCACACACACACACACACACACACACACACACACACACACACGAGAGCGGTGACTTTTCTCTACTCTCCAGACACAACCAATACAGACCCACATGAGTCCGGTCAGCAACATGGAAACATAATGAGGGCACGTTTGCACCCCAGAAGACCTTGACATCCATCAAATGGATTTAGAAAAGCACAAACGCATCAAGTGGCTTCGTTGAAAGTAAAAAAAAAACTAAACAAAGCCAAAGTCAGATTAAGCCGTAGCGGTGCTTGCATAATGTACCCACCATGACAGACATAGTGGGAAAAGTTGAAGCAGAAGCAGTAAACACCAGAACACAACACGTTTGCATCTAGATAAGAGACGCTAACGGTTGACTTCAATGGTTAATGTTTGCAGGACGTTTCCGTTTCCCTGATTCTGGAAGCGACACACAAACACAGCGGTGTGTGTGTGTCGACTTAAAACATGAAGCAGAACTAAACAGCTATAATTACAGACTTTAGCAGGCTGCTTCAGTAATGCATCAGCCACCCAACAACTCTTTTTGATGTTTTCCATCGATCTATACGAGACCGTCTTGCTAAGTGCTGACGATACAAGTGGTTTGAGTTTTTGTTTTTAAACCACAAAAATATATGAATCCCCAAAATGATCAACAGTGCTTGCATGCATAACTGTGCATGTTGGGAGAGGTGTCTTCAAGTGCTGTGCAGACCTCAATGTCCACAGTGTTGCATTGCACTCTCATCTCTTTACTAAAGCTGAGCCACCATCCACTCTTCACATGTAAAAACAGCAACAGAAAAGAAAGAAAATCCTTGAAAGAAGTCCAATAGGCTCGTGCTGAAATTAAAGTTTCATCTCAAACAGCGGTACTGGCATCTGGATTGTGATTAAATCAAAAATCCGTTCCAGATGAATACGGGATCAGACAATAATTGCTCCTCAATGGGCAACGTTGTGCAGAGACTGCAAGGCCTATGTCGGTAAGGGCATGCCGAGGTACGACATGGACGTAGCAGGTTACACACTTCCATCACTGCAGCAGAGCAATGAACTGCTGTCCTCCGCAGTCATAACCAAAACGTTTTACAGTCCATTGAACAAGTTAGTTTGGTCATTTCTTATCCTGCTGTCACCATCGTATCTATGGTGACGTCTCTGTAAAGGTCCGTGCACGTCTCCATGCGCTGTTTCCTTCCTCGGTGCCTTCGCGTGAGCTCGTCAACACCCACACTCCACTTGAATGTGCTCATTTCTGCACCCACAGAGGGACAGATTTATTTAAAAAAAAGTGATGTGAATTAAGTACTGATGGGGCAAAGACTCTTTTGTTTTTAAA